>PVKP010009850.1:43410-66803 GCA_004027715.1 Plecturocebus donacophilus | reverse complement strand
TGGATCTCTCTCCACCCGGTGATGAAGTTTTTCGGTTTCTTAGTTTTCCTTTGGCGGATGCCCCTTCCCCACAGAGCCGGACCTTCCCGGGTTCGCTGTGCTTGCTGTGAAACTCTCAGTCCTCAGCGCTTCCAATTGCTGTTTTCCTTGTTGGGATGGGACCAGCCAAGCCCGACCGTCCCGTATACTCCGCACTGGGAAGCGCCGCGCTGGGGCGCCAGCAAAACAGCCACGCCGGCCAAAAGAATCGCGCTGGTGACCCGTGTGGCTCCTCTGCTGGGAATCTCCCGATCTGTAGGCAACAAAAATTCGTCGGAAAGTGTGGCGTCCACTCGTTCTCTGCGCTTTCACTGGGAGCTACATTCCTGAGCTGTTGCTAATCGGCCATCTTGGATCTCTCCCCCCATTGTTCACATTTTATAGAAGGAGCATGGAGGTGAATCCTTTCCACTACCAATTATATACCACCTTGTGCAAAAGGCTGGGAAGAATTATTTGAATTGTTATTGGCTTTGAGTTCTTATGGATGAGAGCTGATGCAAAGAACCTGAGCTGTGAACATTGAATCTCAAGTGGTAAGATGGCAACAACATCTCTTGACAGATCAGATAATGATTCTGAACCATGTAAAACAGCACTGTGTCCTGGGCTCTTTTTTCACCCCACTTTAATTACTCTAATTATGAATGAAGGCCTGTACAAAATAGAGAAGTGAACTTTTTCCCCACACTAATGATAAGGTCTTACATCAAGATAGCTGGTTCTCATAAGATACAGAATTATTATTAGAAAAGATGACTTTATATTAGCTATTCTACAAGTAAAAATCTATTTCTATCAAATAACATTGTATTGTAATTTGTTTTCTTTGGTTTCTGGGGGAACATTTCAGTCATTTATATTGTTTATCACCAGAAAGCCATAAAGCTCCAAACCAGACATTCCATGAGATGACAACTAAGGTCTTCTTATGGCCACACTGAAAATGTGATACACCTGCCTTGAAAATCTACAAGGCCCAAATAATTTCACAGTGTTCAATGCTGAAGAGCTTTAGGCAATCAGTCAAGTACCTAAACAAATATGTACTTAGCTGAAGAAATTTCAGTTTTGTTGGTAGGCATCTCTGTAAGTCCTTCTCTTTGTGGATGACATTGTTTTCATCTAGGTAAAAGCTCCCAGTTTTAACATCATTTTCATCATCAACAGTAGCAACAGCTAACAGATATAGCACCTACAATGTGTCAGGCACAGTTTAAAGCTTTATAGAGGGTGAGGTCAGCAAGATGGTAGAACAGCAGTTTCCAGGCTTCATTCACCACCCATAGAAAATCCAACTAACAATTATTCACAAAAAAGAACATCTTTGTGAAGACCCCAAAACTTGAGAATGAGACTGAAACACCTAACGGAACAAAGAACCATATAAAAACTGCATTAGAAGAGTACGAGCCATGGCTTCACCTTGACTGTATCGCTCCTCCAAGTCAGCACAGAGCCACAGGGGGGACTCTCCTCAGCCAACATTTTCTGCAGAGGAAAACAGAACTGAAAGTAGACAGAGTGCTAGCTTCCCTAGCATTGTGAGATGCTTTGAAGGAAGCCCACGACTACTGTCTTGCCTCAAAGGGATTACTGGAGTAACAACAGAACAAGATCCCCTGGTGTCAAACAAATCAAGAAGGTAGAACTTGCAGTGGCTAGTGTGCAGATCTGGATGGTAGCTCTGTGTTCCTGCCAGCAGTGGCACCTGATCAGAGAGATCAGCTAATGGTCTAGCCAACCTTCAAAGCTGAGTTGGCTGCTCCCAGAAGCTGAATGAGAAGTTCAACCTGGCTTGAGTCCCTAGAAAGCCAGCCTCTATGCCCAGTATCAGAGCCCACCCCAAGTCCCTACCCAGGAAAAGAGATGCTCACCACAGGGCATTTTTTGCAGAGAAGAGGGGCTAGACTTGCCCAAACCCTGAAGTCCAAAGAGCAGCTCCAAACAATGGCTCCACCCAGTGTCAGAGCCCACGCCATGGTCCAGCTCAGGCAAGGAGATTCCTACCAGTGTGTATTTCTAAGGAGCATAACCTCTGGACCTGTCTGTCTAGAACAGTGATCCATCTAAACCTAGAGTCTAGCCTGCAGACCTGCCCAACTTCATAACCTAAATAGCAATACTGCCCAGCAAAGAAATATGCTTCGTGACCCTGCCAGAGGCAATCACAGTTCCCAGCCAGCAGCTCCACTTGACTGCAGAGCCTAGCCAGTGGTCTTGCTGGATGGTGAAGCTCAGGGAGCAGCCTCACCCAAACTCAGAGCAAAAGCAGAGACCCAGCCAACTACAGAAAATAATAGCAAGCTCGGCTTCCTTGAGGTTGATATCAGCTGGCTCATCCAGAATCACAGACTAAAGTAAATTATGAAGTTCAATCTATACTAAAGAACACCTCTAAAAGACAGAAGAGGTGGCTGTCCCCTGAAATGCACAGACATCAATATAAAGACATGAGGATTATGGAGGCTGGGCATGGTGGCTCACACCCGTAATCCCAGTACTTTGGGAGGCGGAGGTGGGTAGATCATGAGGACAAGCGATCGAGATCATCCTGGCCAACATGGTGAAACCCTGTGTCTACTAAAAATACAAAAATTAGCAGGGCATGGTGGCGTGCACCTGTAGATCCAGCCACTCAGGAGGCTGAGGCAGGAAAATTGCTTGAACCCGGGAGGTGGAGGTTACAGTGAGCTGAGATTGTGCCACTGAACTCTAATCTGAAGACAGAGTGAGATTCTGTCTCAAAAAAAGAGGGGAATCATGATACCACCAGAACAAACTAATAAAGCTGTAATAATGAACCCCAAAGAAATGCACATCTATGGAATGACTTACAAAAAATATTCCACAATCCTCTTAAGGAAGTTCAGCAAACTACAGGAATATATAAAATAAAAAGTTAAATGAAATCTGAAACACAATATATGAACAAAATGAGAAATTTGACAGAGACATAGAAACTATAACAAAAACCAAATGGAAATCCTGGAGATGGAGAAGACAACAAATGAAATGTAAAATTAAATAGCAAGTTTCATCTGGAGACTTGTACAAAAAATTCAACCCAAAGAGGAGTTCACCAAGACACATAATAAACTATCAAATATCAAAGACAAAAAATTCTGAGAGCAGCAAGAAATAAGAAACTTATCACATACAAAGAACTTGCAATATGGCTACTAGAGGATTCTCAGCAAAAACCCTGTAGGGCAGGATCAAATGAGATGATATATTTAAAGTGCTGAAGGAAAATAACTACCAACCAAAAAAACTATACTTCAGAAATGAGAAAGAAAGACTTTCCCAAGCAAAAGCTAAGAGTTCATCAGCACTACACCAGCCTATTGAAATTGCTAAATGGAGTCCTCTAAGCTGATATAAAAGGCTGCTAATAAAATATATGAAAACACAAAAACCAATGCTATAAATAATATAGAATCGTACTCAGAAAAACCTATACTGTAACAGTAGTCTAAAAAATAATTTTATCTCTAATATGAAGATATTAAAATTATAGCTCAAGGCTGGGCACGCTGGCTCATGTCTATAATCCCAGTGCTTTGGGAGGCTGAGGGGGGCAGGTCACTTGGGACAAGAAGTTTCAGACCAGCCTGGCCAACATGGCAAAACCCTGTCTTTATCAAAAATACAAAAATTAGCCAGGTGTGGTGGTGTGTACCTGTTGGTCCCAGCTACTCAGGAGGCTGAGGCACAAGAATTGCTTGAACCAGGAGGTGGTGGTTGCAGTGAGCCAAGACTACACCAGTGTACTCCAGCAAGTGATGGAGTGAGACTCTGTCTCAAAAAAAAAAAAAAAAAAAAAAAAAAAAAAAAAAAAAAAAAAACTATAGCCCAAATTAGGGATACAAATTGCAAAATGATGTATATTTTGACATCAAAATATTAAAATATGTAGAGAAGGGGAATACAAATGTACAGTTGTTGTATGTTATCAAAATTCAGTTGTTATCAGCTTGAAATATCCTATTATTAGTATATCATTTTTGGAAGCCTCATGGTAAATACAAAACAACAATCTAGAGTAGAGGCACAAAACATACACAGAAGTCATTCAAAACACACCATTAAGAAAAGAATCAGACCACAAGGGAGGACAGCAAGAGAGGAATAAGGAAGCAAAGCATCCACAAAACAATCAGAGAACAAACTACAAATTAGTAGTATCGAGTCCTTACGTATCAATATTTACTTGGATTTTAAGAGAACTCTCTCCAGTAAAAGACAAAAATGGCTGAATGTATTAAAAAAGTAAGACCTAGCTACGTGCTGCCTACAAGAGACTCAACTGACTTCTAAGGACACACAGAATAAGAGAGAAAGTATGAAGAAAGATATTCTGTGCAAATGGAAACTGAGAGAGAGAAGGGTTAACTATACCTTTATCAGACAAAATAGACTTTAACTCAAAACAACAATAAAAGGTAAAGAAAGCCATCATGATAAAGGTGTCAATTCATCAGGAGGATATAACAATTGTAAATATATATGTACCCAACATCAGAGCACCTAAATAGGTAAAGCAAATATTAAAGGATCTAAAGAAAGAAATAACTTACAATGCAGTAATAGTAGGGACTTCAATACCCCACTTTCAACAATGGCAGATCATCCAGATAGAAACAGTGAACTTGAACTACATTTTAGACCAAATGGACCTAACAGACATAGACAGCATATCCTATTCAACAACAAGGGAATACATCTTCTCAAGTGCACACATATCTTGCTTCAGGATACATCATATATTAGGTTGCAAACCAAGTCTGAACAAATTTAGGAGAAATGAAATCATATCAAGTGTCTTTTCTAATCACAAAAGTATGAAACTAGACATCAATAATAGAAGAAATCTTGAAAATGCCACAAATATGTGGAAATTAAACAACATGCCCCTCAACAACTAATGGGTCAAAGGAGAAAACAAAAGAGAAATCAAAAAATATTTCTGAAGAAAAGAAAATGGAAATGCAACATACCAAAACATATGGGATATAGCAAAAGCAGTTCTAAGAAGGAAATTTATAGCAACAAATACTTAAATAAAAATAAACATCTCAAATAAACAACCTAATGGTATACCTCAAGAAACAAGAGAAGAACCAATTTAAGCTGAAAGTTAGCAGAAGGAAAACAATACAAAGATCAAAGGAGAAATAAATATAAACTAGAAAACAAGGAAAAACAATCAACAAAACAATTTGAAAGTTAAACAAAATCGACAAACCCTTAACTAGACTAAAAAAGAAAAAGAGAAGACTTAAATAAAATTGGAAATGAAAGAGAAGATATTACAACTGATACCACTGAAATACAAAGGATCATGAGTGATTACTATGAAAAATTATATGGCCACAAATTCAGTAACCTAGAAAAAAATGGATAAAATTCCTAGACACATATAACCTGCTAATGCTGAATCAAGAAGAAATAGAAAATAGAAGTAGAAGAAACAGAAAATCTGAACAGACCAATAATGAGTAAAGAGATTGGATCCATAATAAAAAGTCTCCAGACAAAGGAAAGCCCAGGACCTGATGGTTCCACAGGTGAATTCTACAAAAGGTATAAAGAAGATAATAGCAATCCTTCTCAAACTTGTCCAAAAAAATAAAAAAGGAAGGAATACTTCCAAGCTAGTTTTAGGAGGCCCTGATACTAAAGCCACAAAAGGACATAAAAGAAGAAACTTATAGGACAATATCCTTGATGAACTCTATGTTCATCGTATGTAGATACAAAATTATTAACAAACCAAATTCTATGGCACATTGAAAGGATTATTCACAATGATCAAATGAGGTTTCTCTCTGGGATGCAAGGATGGGTCAACACATATACATCAATAAATGTGATGCATCTCAGCAGAACAAAAGGCAAAAACCATATGATTATTTTATTAGATACAGAAAAAGCATTTGACAAAATTCAACCCCCTTTTATAATAAAAACTATCAACATATTAAGGGCCACATACAATAAGCCTACAGCTAACATTGTACTCAACAGTGAAAAGGTGAAAGCTTTTCCTGTAAGATCAGGAACAAGACAAAGATGTCCACTGTCAGCAAGCACTTTTATTAATTATCTTACTGGAGGTCTTTGACAGAACAATTAGGCAAGAGAAAGAAAGAAAAGGCATTCAAATAGAGAAGAAAGAAATGAAGTATTACCCGTTTGCATAAGACATTATCTTATATATCTGAAACCAAAAAGACAGAATTAATAAAGGAATAAAGTCACAAGATACAAAATTATCTTATATATCTGAAGCCAAAAGACAGAATTAATAAAGGAATAAAGTCACAGAATACAAAATTAAGACAAATCTAATAAATAACAATGAACGATCTGAAAAAGAAATCAAGAAAATACCCACTTATAATAGCTACAAAAATATGAAATACTTAAGAATAAACTTAACCAATGAAGTGAAAGATTTGTTCACTAAAAACTGTAAAGCACTGATGAAAGAAATTGACAAAGACATAAATAAATGGAAAGCTACTCTGTGTTCATGGAATGAAATAATACTGTTAAAATGTCTATACTATCCAAAACAATCTGCAAATTCAATGCAATCCCTATGAAAATTCCAATGTCATTTTTCCCAGAAATAGAAAAAAGAATCCTATAATTCATATGGAATTACAAAAGTCCCTGTTAGCTAAGGCAATCATAAGTAAAAATAACAAAGCTGGAGGTATCACTACCTAATTTTAAGCTGTATTACAGAGCTATATAATAATTAGAATAGCATGGTACTGGCATATAAATAGAAACACTGAGGAACAGAACAGAACATAGATCCCATAAATGAACCCACACATTTACAGTCAATTGACTTTCAACAAAGGAGCCAAGAAAACACAATGGGAAAAGGACAACCTCTCTTATAAAGAGTGTTGGGACAGCTGGGTATCTACCTAAAGAAGAATAAATTGATCCTTATGTCATACCATACAAAAAAATCAATTTGAAATGGAAAAAAGTCAAGGTGTAGTCTTGAAAAGACTTAAGCTGTAACAATATTAGAAGAAAGAAAACAGGGGGAAAGCTCCAAGACACTGGTCTGTGAAGTAACTTTTTGGATTTGACCCCAAAAGCTGAGACAATAAAAGAAAAAAGAGAGAAATGGGATTATATTAAACTGAAAAGCTTCTGCACAGCAAAAGAAACAATAAGAGTAAAAAGACAACTGATAGATTGGAAGAAAGCCATAGATCTGATAAGTTAACATTCAAAATCTATAAGGAACACAAAAATGGCAAGAAAACTACCCAATTAAAAAAATGTACAAAAAAACCTGAATAGACATTTCTCAAAAGAATTCATATAAATGACCAACAGATATATGAAAAAATGCTCCACATCACTGATCATAAGGAAAATGCAAATTAAAACTACAATGAGGTATCTCACACCTGTCAGAATGGCTATTATTTTAAAAAATGAAAGATAAGTGTGGTGAGAGTGTGGGGGAAAAGGGAACCCTTGTACGCTGTCGGTGGGAATGTAAATTAATACAACCATTTTGGAAAACTGTATGGCAGTTCCTGAAAAAAACTAAAAATGGAATTACCATATGACTCAGCAATCCCACTTCTGAGTACATATCCTAAAGACTTGAAATCGGCATGTTGAACACATAGCTCCACTTCCATGTTCACTGCAGCATTATTTACAATAGCCAAGTTATGGAATCAATCTAAGTGTCTATTAATGGATGAGTAGATAAAGAAAATGTGGCATATATACAAAACAGAATACTAACCAGCCTTCAAAAAGAAGGAAATCCTGTCATTCGACAACATGGATGAGCCTGGAGGACATTACATTAAGTTAAATAAACCAGGCACAGAGGGACAAATACCACATGGTCTCACTTATTTGTGGGATCTTAAACAATAGAACTCACAGAGGCAGAGAGCAGAATGGTAGTTACCAGAGGCTAAGAGGCAGAGGAAATGGGAAGGTTTTAGTCAAAGGGTACAAAGTTACAGTTAGACAGGAGGAAGATGTTTTTTGAAATCTGTTTGCACAGCATGGTGACTAAAATTAGTAGTAATGCATAATACATTTCAAAATTGCTAATAGAATTTTAAATGCTCTCACCACTAAAAACTAGGTATTTGAAGTGATGTGTTAGTCTGAATTAATCATCCCACACTGTATACATATAATATTACTTTGTACCCCCATAAGTATATACAATAAACAAATATATGTTAACTCATTTATTCTTCTAAAAATCCTATGAGTTAGGTACTATTACATCCCCATTTTATAGATGGGTAAACCGAGGTATAGATAAATCAAGTAAAAGCTAGAAGTGGCAAAGCAAGGATTCAAACCCAGAAAGCCTGGCTCTTAATTCTGCAATGCATCCTCTTTTAGAATACCAACTGTAGCAACTACTCATCCTGTTTCTAGAACAGCTACTGACTCACAGCCAGAAATAAAGAACCCTGGAAGAAAGTGTAATTTTGAACTGTCAACAACTTGTATAGAAAAACCTATCTGAGAAAACTAATGTGTACAGGATCATCATTTGAAGGTCACACAATTATTACCTCTCCAGGTACTCCAAATTCTACCTTTGGGTCAAAATGGACCTCTAGTCACTTAACCACTTGAAGCATATCATCATAGTCTCTTTCAGAATTATTTTAACCTGGTGTGACCTTAAGATCCTTTGGGGTAATTGGTCCCTGGATACTGAGCAGCTGACATTCCCAGACAGCTCCCTAAACTCCAAATCCAGCCCATGACACTAACCTACTTGTGGTGACGAGGCTGCTCTCATGTTTCAGCTATTGCAAGGAAAAGGGGTAGTGAGAAGTTCCTCCACTGGGTCACAAGTTCACATCGTAGGTCTGGTGTGCCCAGGCCCCAAAAAGGGACTCTGAGGGATGTGAAGGATAGCAGGACTCATGCCTTCACTTTTTTTTTTTTTTTGAGATGGAGTCTAGCTTTGTTGCCCAAGCTGGAGTGCAGTGGTGCCATCCTGGCTTACTGCAACCTCCACCTCTCAGGTTCAAGTGATTCTCTTGCCTCAGCTTCCCAAGTAGTTGACGAAAGGTACCTGTCACCACACCCAGCTAATTTTTGTATTTTTAGTAGAGATGGGGTTTCACTATGTTAGTCAGGCTGGTCTTGAACTCCTGACCTCAAGTGATCCACCTGCCTTGGCCTCCCAAAGTGCCCAGATTACAGGCATGAGCCATGGCACCTGGCCTTATGCCTTCACTTCTGTCCTGCTGTCCCTGGTTGTTATGTTCAACGGTACATTAGTCCTGTGAGGTTTTCCTCTTCCCCATTAAAGCCCATTCTTTGTTCATGCCATGTGATATTGTAGGATTCATCTCAAACCCTAGTTTATAACGTGACAAGACCCGGGGTGGGGAGCTTCAGTCCTATGAGACAGTCCTTGATTGTTAATGAAGAGTAGCCATATGGAAACCTATACTACCTCTGCAACAGGAAGGTAATCAAGAATTTTGGCCCTCCCATCTCTCAGTACTTCCTATATAAAGCTCTCTCTATATAAAGTCCTTATAAGTACTTTAGAATTAAGTGCTAAGAAATGCTTAACTTTCTCTTAGGAATTAATGTATTTTCTTCTTTCTGATAATAAGAATCAGATAGCTGATTCTGTTTCTTATCTTTGGCTTCATGAAGTTTAAAGCCAAGTTTGAAACTTATCTATAGCAATTAAGTTAGTTTTATGGTTTGAATATTTGTATTTTTCTTTATTTTCCTCCAATATATTCTTTATGCAAACTGTAAATGATACAAGGAAGGAAAGAAGGGTAGAAAGGGAAGGACAAGGAGGGAGAGAGACAAGCAGAGGAAACAATCTGAACACTACGTGCACATAACAACATGTCTAGCAGCCCAGCCCACATGGAAGTTGCTGGCTGAGATGCCTGTCTAAGCCAGGCCTGGTAAAAAACAGCTCATTTTAAAATGGAATCTTTTGGGTCATCACCTCCCCCTACCACCTTTTTTTTTTTTTTTTATAAGAAGGGAGTCTCACTCTGTCACCCAGGCTGGAGTGCAGTGGCACAATATCAGCTCACTGCAACCTCCACCTCCTGGGTTGAAGTGATTCTCCTGCCTCAGCCTCCTGAGTAGCTGGAATTATAGGTGCATGCCACCATGCCTGGCTAATTTTTGTATTTTTAGTAGAGACAGGGTTTCACCATGCTGGCCAGGCTGGTCTTGAGCTCCTGACCTCATGATCTGCCTGCCTCAGCCTCCCAAAGTGCTGGGATTACAGGCGTGAGCCACCGTACCCAGCCTCACCTGTCCCTTTTTTTTTTGAGATGGAGTCTCGCTCTGTCACCCAGGCTAGAGTGCAGTGCTGTGATCTCAGCTCACTGCAACCTCCACCTCCCGAGTATCTGAGATTACAGGTATGCGACACCAGATCTGGCTATTTTTTTTTGCATTTTTAGTAGAGACAGGGTTTCACCACGTTGATCAGGCTGGTCTCGAACTCCTGACCTGGTGATCCACCCACCTCAGCCTCCCAAAGTGCTGGGATTACAGGCATGAACCACCGCGCCCGGCCACCTGTCCCTTTCAATAGGACTGTCAAATGATCCACGAAAAGCAAAACCAGATTTGATTCTGTATTGTGCATCACTGTCATAATTACCTGTAAACATCAAACACGACGTTTTATTTTGGGTGCTTATTTTAAGAGGCTGAAGAACACAGCTTGAGCACTCCCTTCTCCCTGATTCCAGGTGGAATTTGAAACACCAGCAAGTTAAAAAATAAATAACCATCTAAAGTACTTTATGAAACAAAAGGAAATAAGGTGTTATAAAATGCAGATACACCAAATATCACAATATCATTCTTAGAGGATAATATTCTAAATATAGCAGCACTTTCAAGGTTAAACTTTATAGGCAGAAGGTAGTGTTAATTTGTCAAGTGTTAGGTCCCATTAAAAAAAAAAACTGCATTTCTACTCAGCAAGATTCACATTTAAACGACTCATAGCTATGCAGCTGTCAGTCTTCTGACAGCTTGTTAAGGCCAATCATGAAGTAAAGGAAGATAAAAATTCTGCTACTTCCGTGTCCACATCCAACATCAGCGGTACCCTGAGACAGATATAGGCATCGTTCTCTTCCATGCCACCTGCCACAACCCCATCTTGACCTCCTCTTGCTGAAGGGCCTGGGAAGGCAGCAAGACCACTGAGTACGTGTACTGAGATCTGGAACCAGCATAGACATGAAAGAGTGGGAGAAGGAACATGATTCTCTTCGGGGGGCAGGGCACAGGCGGGCCATGCTCCCTGCACAGGACACAATGAGGGCCTTTGAGAGAGAAGAGAAAGTGCTGGAGGCCTGCAGAAGGTGAGCATTTCCATGGAGATTCTTTAGGGAGGCCTGGTTTGTGGCACAAGGGGCCATGTGGGTCCCAAGAGAGACCGAAGCAGGAGGGTGATTTGGGTTTAAAGCAGAGAGGTTAGAAAGATCCTTTTCTCAGTCCAGGTTGTCTATACCAGCAGACCAGGTAGGAAAGGAGGCAGGGATTTGGGCAGACATTCTCTACGAATAAAAGCGTACATGTGGCTGAATGTTCCTTGTGTCCTGTCTGGGAGCCTGAATGCAGCAGAAGACAGTGAGACGAGGCATTTGAGCAGCAGGAGGTGGCCACCGAAGTGGGGAGTTTAGATTCTCTTTAAAACTTGCTAATTTTCCTGGATGATACCTGCAAGCATTCAAATGCTGTTCCAGGACCATTCAGAATAAAAACAAACAGAAACTTCTAGAATAAGATGTAGGGTATAGTGGTTACAAGCACAGGCTTTGCAATCAGGCAGCCTGGGTCTGAAATGTGGCTCTTAGATTCTGCCACTTTGCTGCTGTGGGTTTCAGGTGCCTCATGGGGATCATACCTAACTTTTAAGTGCTGTGAGGGATAAATGAGAAAGTATTAGTAAAACACTCAGCACAGGCTTGGCATAAAATGAATAACTGAATAATAGTTTTCAGAAATAATAAAAATGATGATAAAGTAAATATTCAACTCTTTATGTTTACCTAGGTGCTCCTAGCACTGTCAAAGTTGTAGCAAAGAGCAAGAAAACAACCAAGCCCAAGATGGTAGCTGCCTTCTGGCTATAACACTGAAATTTGACACTTAGAATTAAGAATCCAGAAACCTCAGAGAAGCAGTTATTTCTAGGGATGGGTTAAGGGCCCCAGATTCACAAGTGGAAAGAAAAGACAGAATGCATCTGAGGGGTCTTAGTGTTAAAGGTGCTAAAAATGGAAGCTGCAGAGATGGTCTTCTTTTAGTTCCATAAACATTCAGGCACAGAGTTTGGAATTTGAATCAATAGAGGATTATCAATACAAACCATAGACCCAGAAAACTGTCATCACTCCTACAATTTAAAACAATCGACAGGAACACTATATTCTAGTTATTGATGGTTTTCTTCTTCCACCGCTCCTCATGCTAAAAGATCATCAGAACACAGCCCCTATCTCCTGACAGCTTTCATTGCCCTTTCATCAAGCCTTGGAAATGAGCTTCCAGTATAGCAGACTGTGGACATCATCAGGGACAAGCTGTCCCTTCAGGAACAAAGGTGGTGAGGCCTGCCTGAAGGCAGGGCCTGTGCCCCTGAGCTGGTGAACAGTATTTGGTCCCTTTTCTGTCCTTCGCCTCACAAAGATCTATACTGACAATGTCAAGGGTCACAGCCTTGTGGCCTCTGGCCAGGAGGAGCTAAGGTAAGAACCTCATAAACACTACTAAGGGAATAATGCCATGTTGCAGAGAGGCGGACAAAGATGGGGTCTCTACAGCTCTGACGTCTCTAATGTCATCAGCTTTCCAAGGCAGCATTCGCTACTGAGTATGAAAAGATTCCTGCTGCCTGAGAAACTATAATGTAGACAGTAAAATGTAAATGTATGCAAGAAGCTTGCCAGCTTACATAAATAGTCCACTAATATCACCATCAAGAAGAAGGTGCCCTGTGGCTGATGGCTACATGACGGGGGAAGGGAGTGCCTACTAAGGCGCACGCGTGCGTGCGTGCGTGTGTGTAAGAGACAGCACGTGAGAGCATGTGCACGTGTACACACACTGGGTGGGGTCTGGACTGGAAACTCTCTGGCTGGCACTGTCACCCTCCATTATAAAGGGGCCCCTGAACTGAGCCTGTTGTCCTCACCTGCAGCCATTGCCCCTAATTTGAACTGAGGCCCTCTGTGGCTATTGCAATCTACTGGATTTTGACTGTTTGGATGCCTGCTTTTCTTGTCAACTCCCACCTGCTCTTTATTCGGTAATGTTTGAGTTCTTTTTTTTTTATTACCTTTTAGTTCCATGGTTATTTTTTAAATGGGAAAAACAATGCAAGAGGGATTTAAAAATAGTATTTATTGACTTTTCTGACTACAAAAATAAGGCAGAAAATTAAAGAAATATAAAAACCCTAAAAGAAGAACCCCAAGTGCCAATCTTACTCAAAGATATTTTCATGTTTTTCCTTTTTGTTTTTTCTTCTCCATTCAAACAAATACTTTTATTTATTTATGTTTTGGGACAGGGTCTCACTCTGACACCCAGGCTGGAGTGCAGTTGCCTAATCACAGCTCACTGCAGCCTTGACCTCCTTGGGCTCAGGTCCTCCCACCTTAGCCTACTGAGTAGCTGGGACCACAGGTGTGCACCACCAAGCCCGGCTAGTTTTTCTATCTTTTGTAAAGACAGGGTTTCATCATGTTGCCCAGGCTAGTAAATGCTATTATTTTAAAAAGAGTAGAGGTCATATAATATACTGCTTAGTCATCTCTCTTTTAGTGATGTACTAGGGAATATTTTTCATTTTACCAGATATTAACTAATAACATTACTGTTAATGTCTGCATATATTTGATCCTATGAATTTGGCATATTTTATTCAGGCAATCTCCTGTTGACTACCATCCAACTGGTTTTGGTTTGATTCAGAGTCTTTGGTGAGAAGATCCATGAACAAGTGCCAAAGTCTAATATGTACGTGGTCACTGGATGATGCCTATTCTTTGTCACGGCCCACAGCACAGATGGAAGAAGTGCACACATTATAAGAGTAAGCTCTTCACTGCAACTGCTCAGGACTCATTTTTGGAAAAGAAACAGATCTCTAACAAGATTTTGTAGGTAAGCAAAACAGAGGGCCTATAATTAGGTTATCAGAAAAAAGATGGCTCTTTACTGATTTACTCCTCTCCAGGAAGGAATCTGGTAGGACCCGCCACTTGGGCAAGCTTTCTCAAGTCAATTCTCTTCACGTGACAACTGCAAAGAAGCTGGCAGGGCCAGGGCTTTCCCAACCGTGGTGTGGGGCAGAGGCCGTGGCACATGCGTACACCTCTCTTCTTCTCAATCACTAGGACTGAAAACATTCTTTGTATTCCAGGGCTGGATTTGAACCCAGTACTATATTATGCTTCTGTTTTATTTCTTGATCCAGTTAATCCTATGCTTTTTATGAAATAGTTGTATCAGTCCCATTAAACTGAGAAAGTACTAGGATTGATTCAGTAGATTTCTATAGATTCAATATAACTGTAGAAATATATTGGTATATATAAAAATATCTCTGTTGGAATTTTCTAATTAAATTATGAAGTATACTCCACAGGCAAGAAACAATTATTCTTAGGTGCTTGAGGCCTTGGGAGCTAAGGGGTCATCTGCAGGAGGAAGTTCAGAGATACCAGAATCCCAAGTGAAAAGGGGATAAATCTTCAGTTTGTGGAAAGAAAAAAAACCTGGCTCCCTGTCACTACAGCACCTAAAGTTCAAGAGTTAAGGGCCTTGCAAGAAAGTTGAGAAACTGCTGGATGCAGGCCATGAGTGGGTCATAAAGCTAATTTAGTGGGTTAAAATCATCAAATGAAATAGAAATGTTAGAGGCTATCACATGAAGTAAGGGTAATTACTGTTTCATGAACCATATGTATGGGTGTCCATGTATATGTATATAGATTTGAGTGTGTTCACATGTTTTCATGCAAGTATATGCCAAATTACAATAAAAAGTATCTTACTGTGGGTCATGGTCAAAAGTTTGAAACCTGTTACTCCACGAAAAGCTAGTTATTAAAAAAAGTTAGTGGGACTATTAAAATTATACATTGATCAATTCTCAATTCTATAAATAGGTACTAGAAGGTGTCACCCAAACTTTAAATGTTTCTTTAGAGATTCTTTTCCTCATGTGAGAATTGGGAAGGTTGACAGAAAATTCCCATCTTAAATGGCTTAAAACAGAATGTCTTAAGTGAAACTTATCCTCAGACCTTGTATCTCCATACTGTGACACAAGTTTTAAAGTGCTTACATAAAGGCCACCCTGCCTCAGCAAACAGGAAAATTAGCAGTATTATTTTGGTGGGGGGGGGTGGGGGGAAAGGGTCTCACTCTGTCGCCAGGCTGGAGTGCAGTGGTACGATCTCAGCTCACTGCAACCTCTGCCTCTTGGATTCAAGTGATTCTCCCACCTCAGCCTCCCGAGTACCTGGGACTACAGGCGTGGGCTACCATGCCTGGCTGACTTTTGTACTTTTTGGTAGAGATGGGGGTTTCACCACGTTGGCCAGGCTAAATTAGCATTATTTGATATATACACATGTGATAAACACTAAACATGGGACTGGGGCTATAAAAATAATAGTCTAGGCCAGGTGTGGTGGCTTACACACATCACACCTGTAATCCCAGCACTTTGGAAGTGAAGATGGGGGGATCACTTGAGATGAGAAGTTTGAGACCAGCCTGACCAACATGGAGAAACCCCAGCTCTACTAAAAATACAAAAATTAGCTGAGCATGGCAGTGCGCGCCTCTAATCCCAGCTGCTCAGCCAATTGCTTGAACCCGGGAGGTGGTGGTTGCAGTGAGCTGAGATCGTGCCACTGCACTGCAGCCTGGGTGGCAGAGGAAGACTGTCTCAAAAAAAGAAAAAAAAATCGGTTTCTTCAGCTTTGAAAGAAAATATCTTCTTCTATGTGTGCCATGATGTAAAACACTTACAAAGTTCTGGTTTATTGAATAAACAGCCATATGAATAACATCTCCTTATCTTTTAAAAATCTGCTAGTGAAGACCCCAGTCATTATTCAGTGTTCCTTAAAATCTGAGTTGAAAAAAATCTAAGTGTTCAGCACTGACAAGAACTTTTCTATTAAACTTGTATTGTGTTAGATCATGAATATGAATCAACTCTTGTGTTTTTTTGTAAAGTGATTTCTAGGAAGCTCAATACTAAATTTTGTGCTCAACTGCATTAGGCTATTACATTTATAGTAATTATCTGCATTTCATCATTGCACTCTGTTCTTTTAAGACTTCATTCAATAGTTTTGTCATATCCCTATCTTCGAATGTAACTTTTGATCTTTTAGAAGTTAAAAGGTCTGAGTTAAAAATGATAAATAAAAATTTCAGAAAAAGATACCTATATAATTATGAATTGCCTAGAATTACTACTCAATACATTTCTGAAAGAATGGGAAGCTAACAATTTAAAAAAAAGTTCTCCCGAAGAGGAGCATAATTTACCAGCTTAATCTTGTGAACTGTGACTAACAAATACACATACCCTCTAACTTATTAGTCATTGCATCAATTTCTATATGGATTTCTGATTTGAATATTTTCTAAGATGAATCATGAAATTGCCACTGTTGTAGATTAAAAATAGCTGAATACTGGCAATCTTATGAAGTTCCACCTGCACAGAAAGAAAGGATTTATTTGCCTGGAGGATATGAATGTATGAACAAAGAGTTCAGTCTTACCTGAATGATCTCAGCATCCGATAGGACTTTCCTAAATCAGATACTCGTCTACAGAATGGACCTACAGCCAACTCCATCTGAAATATTAAAAGATATTCCATTGATTTTAATGTCAGAATCTTTAGGGAAATTTGGAACAGACCTGGATCACAGAAAGCTGTAGCTGCAGTAAACTTAATTTTATCTGGACAATGAGGCAAGTTTTGAAAGCCAACTATATGTATTAAAAGGCAAGCACTTACATAACTTTTGCATTTATCATTGAAAAATAAGAAAAAGGAAGGTTTTCAAGACTACATGTGTATACTTTAGGCATTGTAAGTCTTTTTATATTCAATACGAATGATGACAATTTGTATCAGTTAGTGTGGCTCAAGTAATTATAAGCACTGACTCTGGAGCTTTTAGTAGCACGTCTACATCCGCATTCCAAATGCTGATACTAGCTACTAGTTTGTGACCCTTGATAAGTTACTTCACCTCTTTAAGTCTCAGGTCTCTCATCTATAAAATGGAGATAATAATACCGACTTAAAAGAATCACGCAAATTAAATAGATAGTTCCACAAAGCTTTATGTGCATAGCATGTAAGTGCTGTTGTCAGGAATTATAAGTGTTTAAAAGTTTTTTCTCTTTTCAATTATTAATAAATTAATATGCTACCTAACTCAAGAATTTAGCAAATCTTGGTTTCACTTCTGTTTTCCTCCCTTGACTGGAAATTCTACTTGTTACTAATTAGGCTACCTGTTCTTTACCTACGAAGTGCATATGCAGACTTTTTGCATATGTGCTATCCAGGTGATAGACTGCTTCTCCACTCTTGCTATAAATAGCACCCTGGTAAAAAATGATTTAGAAAATGGTTAAGAATAGCCTGCTCCCTGGTAGTACAGCACCATTCTTCAACTTACTTCACATATGAAGTAAGGTTTCTGTCCTGCTGGCCACTCTTACAAAAACTGATTAATATCTCCTTGCCATGGGTACACTATAGAGACCCAATCAGTCATTCATCTGAGAAACATTCTGATTGCCTTAGTGCTAGGTAACAAGCTAACATGAGGATAAGATGATTAAATGATTAGACTGTCTTGCCTTCACTAAATTCACAAATTTAATGAAGAAGGGGATATTTATTTAAACAATATGATTATCAACAAAATCAAAAGTATTTGTGTATATGTCCACATACATACATGTATAAACACACATACATACACATATAATGATTCTTATTAAGCAAAATGATAAGTGCTACATCAAATTTATGACCTGAATGTCAAGAGAGAGTTGGAGATAGCTTCCTTGGGACGGTCTTGAGGATGAAGAGTAACCATGTTAATTTTGTTATGTAAAAGAAGAAAGTTTAGATCATTTATCCACTGAAAAATAAGAAGGAAGGTTTTCAAGACTGCATGGATTGCATACTGTAGGTCCTAGAAGTAAGCCTTACATGGCTGGAAAACTATAAAATGCAGAATCATAAATAAATAAAAAGATAAAAATTTAAGGAAGAAAAAGCATTCTTGCCAACAATGCAAAACAGAACAGCTGTGAGCCAGTGTTCCCAACTCAAAAGATAGTAGATGATGGGCTGTTATTTGGACCCTGTTTCATTTATTCACTGGGTGGGAATTTCTGGTTTCTTTTAGTATGTGTCACTTTACACTGAGCACAAATAACGTGATTATCACTGTATCTTTGATTTGATAATTCCATTCAAATACATACATATACATACATACATATATATATATATACACACACACATATATATAATGGTTTTTTACATAATGAAATTATGTGATATATTTGTCGTGAAATGGTTTTGTCAATTTTTTCTCAACGACTCTAGTGGAATCACTGTCTTCAAAGACAACCTTTGCCTTAGCACTTGAACAGGACCAAATGTTAAAACAAACACAAGGCTAGGAAAAAGTTACGATATGAGAAAATATGACCTTGAATGGCTGTAAAATGTATGATTATGCAAAAGATTTCTATGCCATAGGCCAATTTCAAAATGTTAAATGTTTAAAACAATTTTTTTTATATACATAAAGGATCTCTAGGGTATTGTAAATCATTTTCTTCTTCCAGAATACCATTAAACAATAAAGGCCATGTTTTAAAGGACAGGAGTGTTCCTTTTAGAGGAGGTGACTCTGCCATTAGCAGTGGCCACAAAAATGGCAAGTGCAGCTGCTTCTCTCCAGCCCCCACATGGAGAGAATGAGCAGTCAGCTGCAGGCACCGTGAGCTAATTACATAGCAGTTCCATCCCTACCACAGACATTTGGTTAACCACAGGGCTTCTTTGTATACTCCTTGGGCACTCCTGCCCAGACATTGTTCAGAAGAAGAAAAGGCAATAGGAATTAGAACAAAAATTAGAATTCTGATTGTCTTCTTGTCTTTTCTGAATTAATATTTTCAGGCACAAAGTGAAATAGATGTAAATGTATACTTAAAGGGCACCAGAAGACCTATAACTAGAAACTGCTAGAAGTGCCACTAAATAATTTAATATCAACTTCAACAGCCACTCTTTCTTTCAGGTAAGAAAATAAACTGAGGGGTGGAGGGGGGATTATGTGCTTCAGAGGACACTGTGGGCAAGACCCCAGAGAGATTCAGAATCAGCAGAAACCCAGTGCTGTGGAAAGGCGTAGTGATTTCAGAACTATTGTGTGATCAGTGTAGACACTAAGACCATGTGGTCACAGCAGGGACTTAATTACCTGTAGGAAACCACCTCATGCCCATGACCTGGATTCCTAAGGGGGCGGGATGTCAGGTACTTCTCTCACCACGATCCCTCCAGATGGCACCCTACAACTACTTTCTCTTTCCTGCACTAGTGCCCATGAGGAGAAGTTAGGATTCTTAAAGAAATCCTTAAAATATATCATTATCTGTCTTTACAACTGCATTTTATGGCAAATAACTAGTATTCCCAAACCTGGTCTATTGGTCCCTTCTTGAGCTTTCTTTTCGTTATTTATGCTAGAATAGCAGGCACTTTATCACAAGAACAGTTTACAAACCCATGGAGTATTTGTGTATTTTTGATTTCAGTGACCTCAGTGGCTTTAATTTTGAATATGAATTGATAGAACTTTCAATAATAAGGCAGCTGAAAAGCCCTCTAGTCCCCAGTTGGTGCCTGTCATGAATATAAATGTTAGGGTAATGCTATTTAAATATTTTGACTGACCCCAAAAAACACTTTCAACCAAGTGTGATGCTGAAAGCTGAGGTATAACACGTAACTGCAGTTGTGGCAAGAAACCAAACCAAATGAAACAAAAGTCTGAAATTCAAATTTTAATTTAAAAATTGGGTGGGGGAGATCGTAGCAGTGGGACAATATTTGCCAAAGATACTGATCACAGATATGATTAATTATGATAGTGCTTCCGCCTGTCTTTTCTGTGCCCATGATCCACAGGACTGGAGCCATCCCCAAGGTGAGTGCCAGGATGTTTTGAAACTGGGACACACCGTACAGGGGTGAACAAAGGAACCTGCTTTTCAATATCACAATGCCTACTGCAACCAAATGTCACTGCAGGGCTTAACAATGAGTAAATGCTGTGTGTATAAATGCTTCTTCTATATTTAAAAAACAGAAAACAGAGGCTTTTGAGCATAAGTTAGTAATAATGACTGATGGGTTTCATTTACCTTAAGGGAAGGGACCCAGAAAAGTTTGGCTTATTGGGTAACATGTCTAAAAAAAAAAAAAGGATGCCAAATAACATTTTGAATAATGCAGTTTTTGGTAGGTCGAAGCTCACCCCTGCCACTGGATGCTATGCATTTTGAGGTGTTAGCTGCAGTAGCAAGGGTTAAAGGACAATACTTTGCATCTTTCAAGACCCATAAGGGAACATATTAAAATAAAAAACAAAAACAAGCCTCTCTCCTACAGCACTCTCATTTTGGCCATCTCCTGCTCGGCTGCCACTCTAATTGGACTTGAAGTGCTGCCTCCAGGAAAGTGACTCAAGAACCAGCTGGAGCAGAATGCAAATAAGCTGGTAGGGGAGGGAGCCCAGGGAAAGAAGATGAAACAAAAAGAAAAACAAAATTAAGGAGGAAAGGGGAAGAGGAGAACAGAGACCATCTGAGCATAGTCTACAATTTTTTTTTTTTTAACGAATACAAGGTTTAATTTTGATTTTGAAAACCATCATCAGGTTTTCAACAAGCAATCTAAAACCCCAGTAAGGGACAATAAGACACTATTTACAGATGATTTTCTTTAGGCTGAGTTTAGCTGTAAAACAAAGTAAAATGTACAGGTGCCTAAGAATGAAGTTCATAAAATGTAAAAGGTAAAAAGAGTCATATTCATGGTAATATTTAATTTCTGTTTTTATGCTGTGGCTACTACAAGCATATTTTCTAAATGAAGGCTCTTTTCTATGGTCTAATGGCCTCAGGAATATTATTTGGAGAAGACAATGACTAACTGCTGCATCAGTTTGCAATGAATCTGGCTCTTGAAAGTTAAGGTTTGTGTTACCTGTTCCTTCTTTGAAAGTGTGTCAAGTTGGAAGGAGCACCTGATAACCATTGACTTGATACAAGCAGTCTGCCCAGGTCCTTTCCTCCACGCAGAAATAATGAAGCAAGATACACTCCCATTTTACTTTGTTTTACAGCTAAACTTGACATTAACATTTATCTTTATAAACAGGGACCTGGCAAACTGCTGTGAAGAATTCATTTCAATTACTATTTAGACTAGTAAAGCTAACAACTTTGAAAAGCTTAAAAATGATTTTTACCAGCTGGGTGCAGCAGCTCACAGCTGTAATCCTAGCACTTTGGGAGGCTGAGGCGGGTGGATCATGAGGTCAGGAGTTCAAGACCAACCTGGCCAATATGGTGAAACCCTGTCTCTACTAAAAATACAAAAATTAGCTGGACCTGGTGGTGCGTGCCTGTAGTTCCAGGTACTTGGGAGACAAGCAGAAGAATCGCTTGAACCTGGGAGGTGGATGTTGCAGTGAGCCAAGACTGTGCCATTGCACTCCAGCCTGGGCGACAGAGCAAGACTCCGTCTCAAAAAAAAAAAAATGTTTTTTTTTTTTACCCTTGGTATGCTATACAAAAAATAACAATCACCTTTGTTTCTGAATCTTTTAATAAAAGCATGTTTGGAGTTTGTCTTCACTGCCTCTGATACTACTGAAAGGCTTTTAAAGATCTGTCTAAAGGATAAAGAAAAAAACCCTTTCTATAAGACCTAATAATGTTTTGCTATTTTAATGTCATTCTATCTCACACACATATCAGATAGGTTGAAATGATTTCAAGGCTAGCCACAGAGAAGAACTGTATTCTACCTGATAGAGGGAGAACAAATAATCAGACTCTGTCTACCTGGCCCACTGTGCATTTAAATGAATGGGAGCACTGCCTAGGAATGGTGACATGGTAACAAGTAGTCTCTTTTTACTGTATGAAATATGATTTCACTGCCTACATTACTGGCCAGCAAGGTCTGACCTGTTGGGACAGTAAAATAGTGAGAAAATCCCATATTAAGGAAAAACGGGAAGTGTTGCTTTCCTATGAATGAGCTGTTTCACCTTAACCTTGACATGCCAAAGAGAGGGATGATTATTTTGTTAAAGATGTAGCTGGTATAAAAGTATCTTTAAACTCTCTCTCTCTTTTTTTTTTTTTTTTTTTTTTTTTTACTATTTAGGCTTAAGTGGGCTTACTCTTCTTCATGCTGCAACTCTTTAAAAACACACTGATGAAAACATAGTCTTTCATTTAATAGCTAATATTGAGGCCAAAACATTTTTTCTGTTGTAGCAACCTATCAGTTTACCTGTGCAAAATCAGCAGCAAGTCGCATTTTCCCACCTTCACCAAGAGGTCTTATGAGACTGGCATGGCGGATAAAAAGTTCAATTGCTCTTTGGGCAATAGCCTCAGTGTTGTCAAAGACAAAATCCAAGCATTCAAAGTGTTTAAAATAGTCACTCATAACTCTGGCAATGAATCCTTGTAGCTCCTTCATGTACAGAGAACAAGGAACATCAGGTCTTCCTGAGCTGGGTAATGACCTGTAAAAGAGAAAGCAGCCCTTTTCAGCACTGATGCACTAAATTGTACTCTTTTTGTACTCCTCTTCCCACCAATGCTGCTATTTTAATCTTTTGTAATGTTTTCCCTTAATGGTATAAAAGGCATTATTTATTTTTTGATAAGTGTTAACAGAAAGCAGTGTTTAAATTACATTTTAAAAAGTGGTTTAGATGCTAGGAGAATTACTGAAGGAATTTTAGAATTCATTTATCTAAAGATTATTAAGAATGAAATAGACAACCATCTGTCTTGGATGAATCATGCAAGTGCCACTCTCTGGCCTCTCAAGGTCCCTCCCAGCCTCTTAACTCTCCATCCACTCACATGTTTTGCCTGGTAAATGAATGTATCAATAATGAATCCTAAAATAGCATTTTACACTCTGC
>PVKP010009850.1:0-43310 GCA_004027715.1 Plecturocebus donacophilus | reverse complement strand
CTGCTTTCCCTATACAATCCTTGGCAAAGATCTCTCTGCTCTTATGCTATTTAATCTGATTCGTCCAGCAGAATTGACTGTGGAAATGGTTATGTAACAGTACACATGGTATGCAATTTTT
Source organism: Plecturocebus donacophilus (assembly GCA_004027715.1). Lineage (NCBI taxonomy): Eukaryota > Metazoa > Chordata > Mammalia > Primates > Pitheciidae > Plecturocebus > Plecturocebus donacophilus. Next base: position 43,189 of record PVKP010009850.1, on the reverse strand, counting down.
TCCTCCAGATGATGAGGTTTGGAAAGGCTTTAATTTGGATCAACAAATGATACCAGCTGATGCTCCATGAAATACTATTTATAATTTATAAATGTTTATAATTGCTCTTTAAGGAATATATTAAAAGAATGTGAAATACTTATAGGAAAGAGATATAACAAAACTAACACCTGATATTTTCTAATAAATGAGAACATTGGCTACATTATGCTGAATCTTTTTCAAAAAGCAAGTTAAGTGGTTCCATATTCTGAGAATGACGTAGAGAAATTGGTGATGGTCTGCAGAAAAACAACAGATATGACTAAAATGCTTAGAGCAAAAGAATGAGTTGAACTTAACTGTCTTCAAATACAGCAGTGGTTACTATAAATAGGATGCTAACTAGAGGTCCATCGCTTCCAGAAGCATAGAGAGATAAAGAAAGTAAGCCTGCGTTCCACCAAGAAGGGATTTCATAAAGGTGTAAGACTGTGCCAGCAACAGCAAGGCTGCTAAAGGGTGCATGGAGGAACGTTTTTGTTTGCAGTATCATCACATGGTGGAGTGCTGCTTGGGTACAGGGGAGCCTTAATCAATGATGGCTATCTTCACGTGGGGTTTGGTTTTGCCAGATTCACACACTTGCGTAGCCTAGCTTTACTCTAGGTTTGCCACTACACAAGGCTAGGCTGCAAAAACAAACAAATAAAAGAAGCCCCCCTTCCCGAAAATGGTGCCAATCTCCTTCATATCTTTTTCATTTTTATTTTTGATGAATTATAATTATATACAATTATGGGATACCCAGTAATTTCATACGTATACCTATGAAATGACTGAATCAAGGAAATTAGCATACCCATCATCTTACTTATCATTTATTCCACCTAACTGCAACTTTGTACACTTTGACCAACAGCTCTCTATTCCCTCCACCCCCTAGCTGCTGCTAACTGCCATTCTACTCTGTTTCTACGCGTTCGACTGTTTTAGACAACAGAGATAAGTGAGGTCATGTGGTATTTGCCTTTCTGTGTCTGGCTTACTTCACTTAGCATAATCTTCTCTAGGTTCATCTATGTTGCTGCAATTAACAGAATTCCTGTGTTTCTGAAGGCTGGATGGTATTCCATTGTGTATGTACACCATATTTTCTTTATCCCTTTATCAATGTAAATGTCGGTGGCCATTTAGATTGATTCCATAACTTGGCTATTCTAAGTAATGCTGCAATGAACATTGAAGTGCATACATCTTTTTCACATACTGATTTCAAGTTCTTAAGTTATATACCCAGAAGTGGGACTGCAGGATCATGTGGTAGTTCTATTTTTAGTTTTTGCAGAAATGTCTATACAGTTTTCCATAATGGCTAATTTGCATTCCAACCACAGTATACAAGGGTTCCCTTTTCTGTACATCATCTTTCACACTTATTATCTTTCATCTTTTTCATAAGTCATTCTGACAGGTGTGACGTGAAATCTCATTGAGGTTTTAATTTGCATTCCCCTGACAATTAGGGATATTGAACATGTTTTCACGTATCTGTTGGCCATTTGCATTTGTATGTCTTTTTTTTTAAGAAATGCCTATTCAGGTCTTTGCCTACATTTAAATCAGGTTGTTTTGTTATTGAGTTGAGTTCCTTATATATTGCGGATCTTAATCGCCATATCAGATGTATGGCTTGTAAATATTTTCCACAATCCATAGGTTGTCACTTCACCCTTGTTTTCTTTGCTGTTTAGAAGTATTTTAGATAAATGTAATCATATTTGTTTATTTTTGTTTTGTAGTCTGAGCTCCTGGGGTCGAATCCAAAAAAAATCACTTGTCAGATTTTCCCCTTTTCTTCAGTTAGTTTTAGTTTCAGGTGTTACATTTAAGTTTTTCATCTATTTTCATTAGATTTTCATATATGGTATAAGATAATGGTCCAATTTCATTCTTCTGCATGTGGATATACAGTTTTACTAATGCATATTTACTGAAGGAACTGTCCTTATTCCACTGTGTGTTCCTGGCACGTCTGTTGAAAATCAATTGACTGTAAATGTGTGAGCTCATTTCTGGGCTCTCTGCTTTATTTCATTGGTCAGTGTTTCTATTTATAAGCCAGTGCACCATGCCATTTTAATCATCATGTAGCTCTGTAACATAGTTTGAAATTAGGTAGTATGGTGCCTCTAGTTTTAGTTTTGCTCAAGATTGCCTTGGCTATTCGGAGGTTTTGGTAGTTCCATATGAATTTTAGGATTATATTTTCTATTTCTGTGAAAAATGACACTGGAATTTTGGTAGAGACTGCATTAAATCTGCAGGCTGGTTTGGGTGGTATGGACCTTTTAATGATATTCTCTGAATGCATGAACACAGAATATCTTTCCATTTATTTGTGTCTTTGTTGATTTCTTTCATTAATGTTTTATAGTTTTCAGTGTATAGCTCTTTTACTTCCTTGTTTAAACAAAATGCATTTTGTTTCCATTTTCTTCATTTGTCCCAAGGTATTTTTTATTTCTCCTTGATCCATTGGTTGTTCAGGAGCATGTTGTTTAAGTTCCACAAATTTGTGAAATTTCCAAGATTTCTCATATTATTGATGACTAGTTTCATATCATTTTGATTAGAAAAGATACTTGATATGATTTCAGTTCACTTTAATTCGTTCAGACTTGGTTTGTGGCTTAACATACATAAAATGAAAGATTTAAATATACGCATAGCTGAGAAATGAATGTTAATCTTCATGCCACTAATCTTTTGCCTGTATAGTCTCCACAAAGGGGCTCATCTATCACTTCAGTGATCTAGGGTTCTCCCTTCACTGCCTTGCCTCCCCTATTCAAAACTGTAATCAGATACGAGTCACTTTACATTGATTGAAGCAAGCTCTGTGTATACCTGAGAAGACATGTGTTCACTTGCTATTGGATGCAATATTTTGTATGTATCTGTTTGGTTCATTTAGTTTAAAATGTAGTTCAGGTCCAGTGTTTCCTTATTAATTTTCTGTCTAGATGATCTGCCATTGTTGAAAATGAGGTATTAAAGTCCCTACTATTATTGAATTACAATTAATTTCTCTCTTTAGATGCTTTGATACTTGCTTTACATATTTAGGTGCTCTGATGTTGGGTACATATGTATTTACACTTGTTTATCTTGTTAATAAAGTGACTCCATTATCATTATTCAATGACGTTCTTTATCTCATTTTATAGTTCTTAAAGTCTTTCTTGTCTCATAAAGAAATATAACTATCCCTGTCCTCTTTTGGATTATATTTGCATAGAATATCTTTTTCTATCCCTTCACTTTCAGTTTGTGTTTCCTTGAAGATGAAGTGAGTCTCTGGTAGGCAGTGTATAGTTGGTCCTTCATAATTTCTTATGCTTGATCAAAAGCACAGTGTTAACTTGGTGCTACTTTGGAGTACTGTCTCAAGAATTTTAATCTATTTGGTTGAAATGATATCCTTGAGGAGTTAAAAAAAAAACCCATTAAAAAACAAGTTGCATAAGCATGTGTCAACATAATTAAAAGAAAATAAGTGATCTATTAGACAAAGTTTTGATACAGACATATATATTATCAAATATCATTGTGGACTAGAAGCTTGAATTTATTTATCAGAATACAAACTTGCTTGACTATTGCTATAGCTCAGTTTTCCCAATTATACCAAAGACTTTAGTGAGAGATTTTAAACTGATAAAGTGCAATAGTGAGTTATGAAGAAATTTAAGGGTCTTTGTAACATAATGGTAGTCAGTATGTAGAAGTTGAAGGCAGAAGAATCAAACATATGCAAAACTGAGAAGTGAATGTTAATCTTCATGCCGCTCATCTTTTGTGTGTGTACTTTCTCCTTCACAAAGTGGCTCATCTATTACTTCAGTGATCTAGAATTCTTCTTTCACTGCCTTCCCTTCCCTACTGAAAACTGTAATCAGATATGAGTCACTTTACACTGAGTGCAACAATTTTAATCAATGTTCTATGTCAAGTAGACATTTATATTTTAAACTAATTTGGAAAGAAACACACCAGTCTTTTAAAATAAATTTCAAATACCAAGAAGCCATGTTGATGATTACTCTTTAATTATTTATTAAGACTTATTTACTTATTTATTCATGTGAGACATGATCTCACTCTGTTGCCCAGGCTGGATGGAGTACAGTGGTGTGATCTCAGCCCACTGCAAATTCTGCCTCCCGGGTTCAAGCGAATCTCCTGCCTCAGCCTCCTGAGTGGCTTGGATTAGAGTCACCTGCCACCACACCCAGGTAAGTTTTGTATTATTAGTAGAGACGGGGTTTCACCATGTTGGCCAGGCTGGTCTTGAATTCCTGACCTCAAGTGATCCACCTGCCTTGGCCTCCTAAGGTGTTGAGATTACAAGCATGAGCCACCACACCCAACTGATGATTATTCTTTAAATGGCAGGGGATTCTGTAATATAAGGTTCATTTCGAAGGTAAACTTGATTTATTCCTTTTGCCTAGGAGTAGGTGTGGAGGTTTGAAGGGTCAGGTTTTCACTATTATTTTTCTAATTGTTATCCCTGGGGACTGGCCCTAAAATAAAGGCAATTCCTGGTTCTTGACTAATCCAACTCCGCCTCATATTTCACATAAGCCATACACATATGAAATGACATGACATTACATAATTACTAATCACAAGACTATACAAAGTAGGGAAATTACTGCTTTGGGGGCAATACTTTAAATAAAAGCAGCAGTGCTCCATACACCTATACTGCTATATATGCAGAACAATTTTCACTGGAATCTCAACTGACTGCTGTATACATGAATCTCAAATGACTGCTGTATAAACTGAGCTGAAAAGCAGTCACCAAAGCAACTGGGAAATAAAAAATAAGGACAATGTCAGGCACCTTAAAATAATGCTTTATACTCATGGCTACCTAACAGTTGAAGAAACAATCTGGCTCACTAGTATTTAAGCAAATTAGTAAAAACGCATCTATTTGGGAACTAACTTTCAGCTGTTAACATCTAATGGGTTATCTGTAGGCACTAGTTGCAGCTCACCAGTTAAAAGTATGTGACCACTGTTACTACAGAATAAGCCTTCAAAAATCAGATTGTTTTGGCTCCTTCTGAGGAGCATTCATGATTGATCTAACTGGGACACTTCAGATCACTTTTGAACAAAATCCATTTCCTCTCAAATATTGGTAATCAGCAGTTATATAGTCCTATGTCCTATTGAGTTCCAAATATAGTTTTTTTTTTTTTTTTTTTTTTTGGTAGAATCCACTTTACCCTTCTGTGCTTCATACATTTTTAAAAATAGAGACTGATCTTTTCTTTTTTGAGACAAGATCTCGCTTTGTCATCTAGGCTGGAGTGCAATGGCATCATCACAGCTCATTGCAGCCTCAATTCCCTTGGGATGAAACCATCCCCTTGCCTTAGCTCCCCAAACAGCTGGAACTACGGATGTGTACTGGAACTACGGATGCGTACCACCATACTCAGCTAATTTTTATATTTTTTGTAGCGACAGGGTTTTGCTATGTTGCCTACGTTGGTCTCGAACTCCTGAGCTCAGGCAGTCTGCCCGCCTCAGCCTCCCAAAGGAGGGTGGAATTACAGGCATAAACCATTGTAATCACAGGCATAAGCCTAGGTTGATCTTTTGACATTTCCCACATTTCCCATGTGGGAGAGGCCAAGATGGCCGATTAGAAACAGCTATTGTGCATGGCTCTCATGGAGAGGAACAGAAGGGGTAAGTAAATAACACCTTCAACTGAAACATGCAGGTACTCGGATAGAGACTAATCAAGGAAACAACTTGATCCATGGAGAATGAAGAAAAGCAAAACAGGACAACGGCCCACCCGGGTGCAACATGGAGCCAGGGAGGCAAACCTCCCTTGCCCAGAAAACTGCCTTCACCGGTGGTAACTCCAAGCACTGGAAAATCCAAGGCAAGCAGGGACTGGAAAAGGCCCCAGGCATACTGTAGCAGCCCTATGGAAAAGTGGCCAGACTGTTACATGGGTACCTGTTCCCAAATCTCCTCATTGGGCAAGCCTGGGCCTCCAGCCATCCCTGCCAGACCTATCAAGCCAGCAGCAACTCGGCAACTCCATGTGCAGAGCTTCCAGGGGCAGCTGAAAGCCTCTTTACCACTGCCCCTGCAATGGAACTGCCCTTGTCATCCTCGGACTAACAAAGGAGCAAAGACCCTAAGTACCCTATCCATACCTCCATCAAGCTACAGTAACCCAAGGAGAGGAAGCCAGTCTGTCTCCCACAGGTCCCTCTGCCCCCTACCCCAATGCTTGTTACCAAGAGAAACCCTGGCTTGGACCCACATCACAGACCCTTCCTGCTAGGCCCACAGCACAGATGCTCCCTGCTGAGTTGATTGCACTGAGTGAATGCTAACATGCATCTGTTTGGGGTGGATCCCCTAGGAGACAAGCAAACGACTCTGGGCCATAACCACTAGTACTCTTCCTCTGCTGCCTCCTATGTGGGGAAGGAACACTGAGATCACCCCAGAAACCCATCTCACATGTAATGACATTCACAGGCTCAAAATAAAGGGATGGAGGAAAATACACCAAGCAAATTAAAAACATTAAAAAAACAGAGATTGTACCTAATTTCAGGCAAAACAGATTTCAAACCAACAAACATCAAAAAAAGACAAAGAAGAGTATTACATAATGGTAAGGGTTCAATTCAACAAGATTTAACTATCCTAAATATATATGCACCCAACAAAGGGGCACCCAGATTCGTAAAGCAAGTTCTTAGAGACCTTCAAAGACTCCCATACAGTAATGTTGGGAGACTTCAACACTCCACTGACAGTATTAGACAGATCATCAAGGCAGAAAATTAACGAAGATATTCAAAACCTTAATTCAACATTGAACCAAATATAATTGATAGACCTTTACAGAACTCTCCATCCCAAAACAACAGAATATGCATTCTTCTCATCACCACATGGCACACACTCTAATATTTACCTCATAACTGGACATAAAACAATCCTTAACAAATGTAAAAGAACCACAAATATACCAAACACACTCTCAGACCACAGTACAATACAAACAGAAGTCAAGACTATGAAAATCGCTCAAAACCATGCAATTACATGGAAATTAAACAACTTTTTCCTGAATGACCTTTGGGTAAATAATGAAATTTAGGCAGCAATCAAAATGTTCTTTGGCCGAGGTGTGGTGACTCGCACCTGTAATCCCAGCACTTTGGGAGGCCAAGGCAGGCACATCACTTGAGGTCAGGAGTTGGAGACCAGCCTGCCCAACATGGCAAAACCCCATCTCTACTTAAAACAAAATAAAAAAAGAAAAAAAAAATACAAAGATTAGCTGGACATGGGGGTGGTTCAAGCCTGTAATCCCAGCTACTCAGGAGGCTGAGGCCTCCTGCAGTGAGCCAAGATCACACCACTGTACTCCAGCCTGGGTGACAGAGCATGACTCCATCTCAAAAAAAAAAAACAAAAACAAACAAAAAAAGAAGTTCTTTGAAAATAATGAGAACAATGATGCAATATATCAGAATCTCTGCTAAGGCAGTGTTAAGAAGGAAATTCATAGCACTAAATGTTGACATCAAAAAGCCAGAAAAATCTCAAATTAACAACCTAACTTTACAACTTAAAGAGTTAGAAAAGTAGGAACAAATCAATCCCAAAGTTAGCAGAAGATGAGATGTAACAGAAATCAGAGCTGAACTGAAGAAAATCGAGACATGAAAACCATTCAGAAGCTCAATGAATCAAGGAGTTGGTTTTTGAAAAAAATTAACAAAATAGGCCAGTAGCTAGACTAATAAGAAAAGAAAGAATATCCAAATAAACACAATTAGAAATGGAGGAAAAAATACTACTGACCCCACAAGAGAAAAAAAATCAGAAACTACTATGAACACCTCTACACACAAAAACCAGATAATCTAGAAGAGGTGGATATATTCCTCGACATATACGATCCTCCTAAGACTGAGCCAGGAAGAAACTGATTCCCTGAACAGACGAATAATGAGTTCTGAAGTTGAATCAGTAATAAATAGCCTACTAACTAAAAAAAGTTTGAGGCCTGATGGATTCACAGCTGAATTTTACCAGATGTACAAAAAAGAGCTGGTACCAATTCTTACAGAAACTATTCCAAAATATTGAGGAAGAGGGACTCCTCCCTAACCCTCATTCTATGAGGCCAGCATCATCTTAATATCAAAACTTGGCAGAGACACAACAACAACAAAAAACTTCAGGCCAATCAAGCAGGCTTCATATCTGGGACACAAGATTGGTTCAATATATGCAAATCAGTAAATGTGATTCATCGACATAAACAGAACTAAAGACAAAAACCACATGATTATCACAACAGACACAGAAAAGTCTTTTGATAAAATTCAACATTACCTCATGTTAAAAATTCTCAATAAATTAGGTATTGAAGGAACATACCTCAAAACAAAAAGAGCTATCCATGACAAATCCACAGCCAACATTACAGCGAATGGGCCAAAGCTGGAAGCATTTCCCTTGAAAACCAGCACAAGACAAGGATGTCCTCTCTTACCACTTCTATTCAACACAGTATTAGAAGTCCTTGCCAGAGCAACCAGGCAAGAGGAAGAAATAAAGAGTATCTATTAAACTATCTCTGTTTGCAGAGGACATGATTCTATATCTAGAAAACCCCATAGTCTTGGCCCAAAAGCTCCTTCAGCTGATAAACAACTTCAGCCAAGTTACAGAATACAAAAATCAATACATAAAAGTCACTAGCATTCCTATACACCACCAACAGCCAAACTGAAAGCCAAATGAGAAAGGCAATCCCATTCATAATTGCCACAAAAGAATACAATATTTAGGAATACCAGTAACCAGGGAGGTGAAAGATCTTTACAGTGAGAATGACAAAACATTGCTCAAAGAAATGAGATAACATAAACAAATGGAAGAACATTCCATGCTCATGGATAGGAAGAATCAGTATCATTAAAATGGTTTCACTGCCCAAAGCAATCTTCAGATTCAATGCGATTCCTATCAATCTACCAATGACATTCTTCACAGAACTAAAAAAAACATAAACAAAAAACAAAACTATTTAAAAATTCATATGGGAACAAAAAAGAGCCTGAATAGCCAAGGCAATCCTAAGTAAAAAGAACAAAGCTGGAGACATCACAATAGCTGACTTCAAACTATACTACAAGGCTACTGTAACCAAAACAGCATGGTACCAGTACAAAAACAGGCACATAGACCAATGGAACACAATAGAGAGTCCAGAAATCAGGTTGCACATCTATGACCATCTGATCTTTGACAAAGCTGACAAAAGCAAGCAGTGGGGAAAAGATTCCCTATTTAAGAAATGGTACTGGGCTAACTGGCTACTCATACACAGAAGACTGAAGCAGGACCCCTTCCTTACACCGTACACAACAATCAACTCAAGATGGATTAAAGACTTACATGTAAAACTCCAAACTATAAAATCCCTGGAAGACAACTCAGGCAATACTATCCTGGACACAGGAATAGGTAAAGATTTTATGACAAAGACATCAGAAGCAATCACAATAAAAGCCAAAATTGACAAGCGGGATCTAATTAAATCTAAGAGCTTCTGCAGAGCAAAAGAAATTATCAACAAACAGACAACCTACAGAATGGGAGAAAATATTTGCAAACTATGTACCTGACAAAGGTCTGAGGTCTAGAATCCATAAGGAACTTAAACAAATTTATAAGAGAAAAACAACCCCATTAAAAAGTGGGCAACTGACATGAGCAGATACTTCTCAAAAGAAGACATACATGTGGCCAGCAATCACATGAAAAAAATGCTCAACACCACTGATCACTAGAAAAATGCAAATCAAAACCACAATGAGATACCATCTCACACCAGTCAGAATGGATACCATTAAAAAGGCCAAAAAATAAAATGCTGGTGAGGTTGCAGAGAAAAGGGAACACTTGTAACACTGGTGGTGGGAGTGTAAATTAGTTCAACCATTGTGGAAAGCAGTACGATGATTTCTCAAAGAGCTAAAAGCAGAACTACCATTTGACCAAACAATCCCTTTACTGGGTATATAACCAGAGGAATATAAATCATTCTACCATAAAAAGATATGCATGCGAATGTTCATCACAGCACTATTCACAATAGCAAAGACATGGAATCAAGCTAAATGCCCATCAGTGACATACTGGATAAAGAAAATGTGGTGCGTATATACCATGGAATATTAGGCAGCCATAAGAATAATGAGATCATGTCTTTGGAGGGAACATGGATGAAGCTGGAGGCTATTATCCTCAGCAACTTATTGCAGAAACAGAAAATCAAATACCACATGTTCTCACTTATAAGTGGGAGCTAAATGATAAGACTTATGAACACAAAGAAGGAAGCAGCCGTCACTGGGGTCTTCTTGATAGGAGAGGGTGTGAAAAGGGAGAGGAGCAGAAACTGTAACTACAGGGTACTGGGGTTAATACCCAGCTGATGAAATAATATGTACAACAAATCCCCATGACACGTGTTTACCTGTGTAACAAACCTTCATATGTGCCCCCAAATCTAATAGGAAAGTTAAACAAAATAAAAAAGAAACTTTGTAAATGAAATAATAATTTGAAAAAATAGAGGACAGTGAAATAATAAATATTTTTCTATAAATAGCTAAACTAGTAGATGGAAATTTCATAAAAAAGATACTCTTTAAAAGGACAAGAACGTAAAGAGAAACAGGACTGTTGAAAAACAGTAACTAACTATGGACTCAGGAATAAAAAATACATATCTACATGTTAATATTTGACTGTTTAGCTGTAGAATGTGGTTAAGTTTTTGAAAAGCATTTGCGAATAACTATTCCAAATGCTCCACACTTTTCTAATACACTGAATCAAAATCATTTTACTCTATTTTAAAAGATTTTTGTAAACACTGGGTTAGAAACCATGATTATTATTCTCAGGATACCTATGATATGGATGAGCAAGACACATATGAAACAGGTCTGGAATAACACCATAGCGTTTGTGGATAGGTGTGATGTGATCAGATTAGATTGCCACAGAACCTCCAAGGAAGAAAAATCCATCTTGGAGGAGGTTGGGCCGGAGCTTGCCTCAGAGCTAAAGGAGGATTTGGACTAGCACAGTAGCAGAGCGAGGGCATTCTATACAAAGAATACCACGCCTATGCCAAGGCTGAACTGGAGGCTGAACTCGAGGATATTTGTGAGAAGTAAGGAAAAAGACAAGCTTGGGAAGGGAAGAGGGTACAAACTACCAAAAGTCCTGAAGTGCCAGGCTGAGTCCCACAGACTCATTTTATGTTTCAATAAGAGAGAAATATTATGTACATGTGATGTGATACTGTTCATAAAAAGAATTTAAAAAGAGGAGAGAAGTGATGAAAACGAGAACTGAGAAATTTTAATTTGTGAATGGCGCTCACAATGGATAATGGAGAGGGCTGGAAGCTAATGCCATCACAAAAGGAACAAGGTCCTGGATGGCAGAGGGCAGCTTAAGGAGTAAGGGTAGAGGTGGGAATAGAAAACAAAGGCAGTAAAAGTTAGTAAAAATTTGGTTGAAAGTAATTACCCAGAAAAATCTTCCTGATGCATGGTGATGATTATGGCCTCTATAGCATCTCCCACAGAAGTAAGTAAGGGTTGCACAGCATTTTCCATGAGAGCATGAATAGCCTGAAAAGAAGAGAAAAAGAATAAGAGGAAAAATTAAAGAAAACCAACACAAAGAAATCTGAGATGTGAGAAACACCATGACTAACAGTTTTCACATTATATCAAATGCAGACTAAGTCAACAGAAGTCTGCTCCTTTCCCTAACCACTGTCAGTAATGATTTTTAAAGCTTAAAATATGTGGAACTCAGCACTAAACAATTTCAATACCCCCGCTCTTGTCATTTTTTCCAAAAGGTTCAGTGGTTAAATGTGCCCATGGAGAAAGGAAGGCATACAGAAGAAGACAGTAGTTCAGCTAATGAAGTAAAGGTCAAATGAACACATTTAAGTTTCACAAAAGAGTTAGATAACACCAAAATAACTATTTAAGAACTGGAACAACATCATATGCTTTTAACCAAAGTGAGTATAATAAACAGACATTGATTCTTTCTAACTTTTAGGTTCACGGGTACATGTGCAGGTTTATTATAGAGGGGTTTGTTGTGTCATGGAGCTTTGTTGTACAAATTATTTTATCACCCAGGCACTAAGCCTATTACCCAATAGTTATTTTTTCTGCTCCTTCCCCCAATCCCACCTTCTACCCTCAAGTAGCTCCAGTAAAATGATTCTAATAGGGCACAATAGTCGGGCATTTCATGAGTTAGGTTTCCGTTGAGAGTTCTACAGCAGTGATTCTCAACCATGGGCAATTTTGCTCCCCAAGAAACATTTGGTATTGTTCGGAGACATTTTTTATTGTCACAGTTGGGAACAGGGGTGTAAGTTTGTTACTAGCATCCAGTGGGTAGAGGACAAAGATACTGCTAAACACCCTATGGAACACAGAACAGCCTCGATAATAAAGAATTCCCTAGCTCAAAATGCTGACAGTGCCATGGTTGGGAAACTGTTCAATGGGGAGTAAATCATCAGTTACTTGATATAAAATCCTAGGTCTTAGTTATGAGTTTTTGGTGTGGAAATAATGACTGAGGCTTAAAACACTTATAATTAAAAAATGTAAATATATTATAGTCACTTCAAAGATAAATATAATGAAGATAGATAGTTTTGGCTCATACAAATCATCAAAATCAATGAGGAAAGGTAAAATATAGGACCCTTCATCATTAAATTCCTAATCTATAGCCTTTAATCGCTGGTAAGAATAAATATACAATGTACAGGAATGTGTGTGTAGGTATGTATGTATGTATGTATGTGTGTGTGTGTGTGTGTGTGTGTGTGCATATAGTTTGCCCTCCATATAGGAGCTCAGAGTCCAGTGACAATAGTTAAAAAGTTATACAGGTTGAGTAGCCCAAAATCCAAAATCTGGAAGGGTCCAGTGAACACTTCCACTGAGCGTCATGTTGACACTAAAAAAGTCTTGGATTTTCCCAGGCATAGGAGTCTGGGAAAGCTGAGGTACCTGGACAACCACAAGGCATACAGCACACATAGATTACAAGTGTCTGGAAGAGACAGAGGCAATAAGAGGTATACTTTGTACAGGCTACTAAGAAGTTAGGAATTTATCCTAAAGGAACCAGGAAACCAATGATGGGTTTTAAGCAATACAAAAAATGTGGTTAATAATTTGGATTTAGGAAAAATCATGTTGGATAATAAACTGGATAAATTAGACTGCAAAAAGGAGTACAACTGTGAGGTCCCAGCAGTGGCACAGAGCTGCTGGAGAGTGAGAGAGGGAGCTTGAAAAGGAGAGAGCCGGAGAGGACTGCCTAATTTTATGCTTAAACTCAGCACAAGTCTTCAGCTAACTCTTTAACAATGCAAGTGGAGAGCAAACTATTTTGCAATTGAGGCTTAAAGAAGTGAACTGACTGAGGTATGGCCAACTGCAGGTATGAGAGTACACAGTTTGAATAACCAAGTTAATTGCCTGCTAAAGCAAAATCAACATGCTTATAAGAAATGTAAAAAAAATATATTCCTGGTTCTATACAACATAACATTCACAGTGCTCAGGATTTGTTCAAAATTACTACATATACAAAATGCTAGAAAATTTTATCAATTCTCAAAGGAAAAGGCAATGAAGAGATGCTAACCCTGAGATAAACCAGACTCCAGAATTACCAGGCAAGAACCTCAATAAGGCAAAGAAAAATATGCTCACAATAAATAAAATAATAGCAAATCTCAGTAGAGTGAATAAAATGTTAAAAAAAAAAAAGATAATTTTAAACTAAAAAAATATACTATCTGAAATTTTAAAATTGACTGGATAGGCTTAGTAGAATTTTATGTAGAAATGACAGAGGAAAGAGTCAATGAACCTGAAGAAAGAATTAACAGAAATCTCTCTGGAGAAAAGAAAACATACTAAAAAATAATTAAACCTATGAAACAACTGCAAAATGTCTAATATACTGGTGACTGAAGTCCTGTAAGAAGAGAAAAGAATGGGGCAGAGAGAGAATAAGGCAGCAAAACTACTTGCGAAGGAAAAATACCTCAAACTTTCCAAAATAATGAAAAGCATGAATTTACAGATTCAGGAAGATCAGCAGATCCTAAACAGGATAATTTTGATGAGAACTATGCATAGGCACACCATAAACTGCTGAAAACCAAAGATAAACAGAAAATCTTGAAACTAGGGCAAAAAAAAAAAGATTACATACAAGGGAAATAATTTTAATAAGTAATGACTTCTTCTTTTTCTTTTTTTTTAAAGGCGGGGTTTCACCATATTTGTCAGGCTGGTCTTGAACTCCCGACCTCAGGTGATCCACCTGCCTTGGCCTCCAAAGTGCTTGGGTTACAGGCGTGAACCACCACACCCGGCCAAGTAATGACTTCTTATCAGAAAGCATGGCCAGACAACAGTAGAACATATTTTAAGTGCTGACAGAAAAAAAACTCAAATCCTTAATTATGTTTTCTGTATAAATATCCTTCAAAGATGAGAGTAAAATACATTTCTGGCAAAAGAAAATTAGGCGAGTTCATTGCCATCACACTCACATGATAAAATTTAATTTAAACTGATCAGATTTTAAATGATGATTTAATTTATAATAATTATTTAAAAATCATCATTTGGCTGTTCTGCCTAAGAAATAGCCATTCTTTTGTTTCTTTTCTTAATAAACTTGCTTTTACTTAAAGAAAGGTAAAATCATCAACATTTAATTCTGTATCAGAATTAAATTAGAAATCAGTAACAAGATATATACAGAACCCAAAAGTAATTAGAAATTTTAAAAACACATTTCTAAATAATCCATAACTCAAATAAGAAATCACAAAGGAAATTAGAAAAATATTTCAAACTGAATAAAGATAGAAGTGCGTCATAGAAAAATTGCAGTGCTTAGTGGAAAATTTATATTGTTAAATGTTTATTTGTAGTCTAAAATCAATGATGTACAGTCTCAAAAAAATCTTTAAAAAATGGCAAAGAAAATTCACAAATCCCAAGATAAACAGAAAATCTTGAAGCCGGCAAAAAGAAGAAAATTAAAAAAGATAAAAGCAGAAATCAATAAAATAGAAAACAAAGAAAACTAATAAGGCTAAAAGTTGTTTCACTGAAAAGATTAACACAGTTGCTAAACCCCTAGCTGGATTGATCAAGAAAAAAAAAACAGAAAGAGAACACAAATTACAGTATCAGAAATGAAAAAGAGGTTATTCTCATAGGTCCTAAAGACATCAAAAAGACAGTTAAGTGAACTCAGCACGGTGGTGGATGCCTGTAGTTACAGCCACTTCAAAGGTTTAGGCAGAAAGATCCCTTGAGCCCAGGAGTTTAAGGCTGTAGCATGCTATAATCGTGCCAATGAATAGCCACTGCATTCCCAGTCTGGGCAACATAGGGGGACACCATCTTTAAACAAAGCAACCAACCAACGCAAAAGGATTTTAAGTATTATATAGATTATTCTGACAAATTAAATAACTAAGATGAGTAGACAAACACCTTCAACATCACAAAGTATTAAAGCTCATTTAAGAAAAGATAACACAAATAGCCTTTTGTCTATTAAATGAATTTATGTGTAGTTATAAGCCTTTCTACAGAGAAAACTACAGGCCCAGATGGCTTCATTGATGAATTCTACTAAACCCTTGAGGAAAAAAATAACACAGATTCTACACAAACTCTTGTAGGAAATAGAGGAGGAGGAAACATTCAAACTCATTTAGTGAGGCCAGTATTAACTTGCTACCAAAACCAGATAAAGACATAGAAAATTTTATAACAATACTCCTTATGAATATAGATGTAAATAAACATCCTTAACAAAAATTAAGTGAATCAGTATCCAGGAATACATAAAAGGATACATTAAGTATCCAGGAATACATAAAAAGGGTAATACATCATGACTAAGGTTGGTTTGATATTTGGGAATAAATTACTGTAATATACTTTAATAGCAGAATAAAAGAGTAGAGCCATATGATTACTTCAATAGATGTAGAAAAAGTTGTTTAATGAAACTCAACATTATTTATAATAAATAGAAAACTAAGAGTAGAAGGGAACTTGTCTAGTCTGACAAAGGCTATCTATTAAAAACCTACAGCTAACATTATTCCATCATTAACCTATACTTAGTACTGCACTTAAAATAGTAAAATACCAAATGCTTCCCTCCAAGTCAGAAACAAGTGAATGAGGTCCATTCTCACCAGTTCAATTCAACACTGTACAACAGATTCTGGACAGTGAAACAAGGCACGGAAAAACAGGTATAAAGATCAGAAGGTAAGAAATAAAAATCTCTACTTACTTAAAGATATGGGGTTTACACAGAAAACTTTATTGCTGGGTAAGGTTTCCCACTGAGGGAAAATATGAAATAGGAAGAGAAGAGAGCATCTTGGGGAATGCCTTCATTTCAAGGATGGGTAGAAACTAACAACTAACAAGGAAACTGAGAAAGGAGATTAGATTGTATTTCATATGCTCTTTACAAAGCAAGGAAATATGTTATACATTTAAAATAGTTAAAAATATGTTATACATTTAAAATAGTTACCTAAAATAGTTAAAATTACAAAAATATTGGAGCCTCAGCAATCTGGAATATTTCTTTATATAGAGCATCAAACCCACACAAAAAGGGAGAAAGAAGCCTTGCCATATATAAATTTGGCAATGTAATCACTATCTGCACAAGACAAATCTCAGTAAAAAATGGATCAGATTGACCGGGCCAAGGAGTTTAAATGATACTTATAGCTATGGTGGTATAATGAAATAACTCTAAATGTATACTCAATATTAATTATGTCATTCACTACATATTAGGCAAGGCTTAGAATATGTGATGATGGAGACTCTGCATGTTCTGCTCTCCACCCCATCCCTGCTCTGCTCCCTCTCCAGCTTCACTCCTGCTCCTTTGCTGTCACTCACTCTGCTCAAGCCACTCTGGCCTCCTGGCTGTTCTGTGAATGTTACAAGGTTGTCCAATTCAGGTCTCTATTCCTGGAACACTTGCCCCAGATGGCTCTTGGCTCACTCCTTCAGTTCCTTCAGATTTTTGTTAAAATGTCTCTTGATTAGAGAGGCTAATATAAAATAGCACTTTCCTTCCATTCCCCATTCTCTATCCTTTACTGTGCTCTATTTTTCATCACAGCACTTGTCGCCACTGGGCTCCTCACTACAATAAAAGCTCCACATGGGAAAGGGCTTTATTTGTGACTTTCACTGTGTATTACTAATACCTGGCATATGGTAATAAATATTTTCAAATAAATGAAAAAAAATACATAATGATGAATCTCAAGCCTACGATAACATTTAATTTTGGATAAAATCTCAGCAAGGTAGAGAAGAAAGGACTGTTTGTTATATGTCTATATCTATATTTTTCAGTAAGTTAAAAAGTATGTTTAATATCTTCTCTATCAAATAAAATTAAATAGATTTTTAGTTTGGGCTGCAGGCATTTATACCTCATAACTGTCTACCTTGAATTCAAAGTAATTTAATAAATTTCCTACACTTTTATGAAATTCAACATTCTTTTTTATCCTAAGTCAGGGAGTTTTGTTTACTTTTTACTTAATAAGTCATAACAGTTTTTTATAAAACTTAAATAGCAAAGTCAAAACTTTCACTGAGTGTATTAACATGAGCAATTAAGTCTCTAACTGATGAGGCCATTGCAGGAGGGCCTTGTACTTATTGCCAGTCTTCTCTTATCCAGTTCTTAAAGGCAAAATCTGTATGCCTTAGCAAAGTGCAGCACCCAGCTCCACACAGTACTGGTCCTGGTAAGCAAACCTCAGTGATGGCTGCAGCCCAAGATTAAGGCAATTTTCCCCGCACTGACTCCAACTCCCTGCCCAAAGTGACTAATATTAAAATAATAATTTTTGTCTGTTAAAAACAAAGATTCAGAGAAACTACCCTAGACTGACATATAGTCTCTGAGTAATTTCTATTTTTAACTCTCCAAGTGATTTTTTTCATCAAGCAAAGTGAAGGCATTCTTCTGTCTTAATCTAGAGAATGGACTTTCTGAAACTATGAGTTGTGTCTGATCATTAGAGGTCAAAAAAATCATTCAGTGGGTGTCTATCATGTTTTAAAAAGTAATAGTTTAGCACAGAAAATATTAGAATGCATAACAAAATAAGGATAAGTATTTTATGAAACTTCTGTATCAATTATAGATAAATGTATACAGAAGTACACTTTATGCAATTACAAATCTATGTATATATTTGTAAATGCTCTGTATTATGTATGAGGGCACAAAGTAAAATGTACTTATGTTGGGTAGTGATCAAAAAATGTTTGATAGTTACTGCTAGAAGAAAAAAAGGTGGAATTATAGAATAGAAGACTATCCATTCCTTGTCTGGAATCAAGAATGTTAAGACTTTAAGGTTTGTCATATTGACCTAATTTTATGATTATCAATATGTATGCCAACCTTACTAAAAACGATTATTTTATTATGGCAAAATATTTTAAAGCATAATGGGAGAAAAAGGGATACAGAGAAAACATCCAAGTGTACTTTTAATACACTGGGGGAAAACAGACTGTCTCCTTCTCTTATCCTCAGTGAATCAAATATATTCATATATGAATTTAGTGTCCTTACATTTTGATGCCTGTTAAATCCTCATTCCCTGAGGATTTCATTCTAAAGCATTTGACTTTAAAAGCTCCCTTCCTCTTTAGGATTTGTGACACAGTATTCTAATTTTCTTCCTTCTTCTCTGATTGTTCTTTCCTTGTTTCCTCTTTTCTCTAAGTACGTGTTTCTCCTTAAGGTTTACTTGTAGACTCTGATCTCACTTTTTGAAACTCTCCCTTAGAGACCTAAATCCAATCTAATAGTTGAAATTTATTACCTTTGTGTAGGTTTATTGTATCATTTTATAGATGCAGAAACTAATGCAAGAGAGAGCTTATTCACTTGTTTGAGGTCATATAGCTGGATAAATAGCTGAGATGGGTTACAGGCAGTTTGGCTCCAGAGTCTATGCTATATGGCCTTACTTACTCACCAAGTACTAAATAAATATTTAGCAAATAAAGGAATGATGGTGGCAAACTGTAGCAGACTTAACTCTTTAGCGTTAACAAGGTCTGTGTTTATCAGCGATATGACCTTGAACAAGATATTATTTCTAAGATGTATAAAAATGGTAATACAAATATATAACTTGAAGGGTTGCAGTAATACTTCAAAATGTCCCTCTCTAGTACTGTTGTAAAAATGAATAATCTGCTAGTTTTTTAGAGAGATACTGTCAACTATATATGGCTCTGAATCTCATATCATTATTTTTAATAAAATTTCCTAAATAATAGAAAAGGGGTATACTTACGTTCATACATAAAAACCAAAAATATATTCTGGTTTTATGCCATGTTTCAAGTAGGGTTTCTCAATCTTGGCATTACTGACATTTTGGACTAGAAAACTCTGTTATGAGAGGGGTGGGCATTGTCCTATGCAGTCCAAGATGTTTAGCAGTATCCTTAGCCTCTACTTTTTAGATGCCAATAGCATCTCCACCTTGTCATGCCAATCCAGAACATCTCCAGATACTGTCAAATGTCACCAAGGGGACTGATTCTGGTGGAGAACCGTTGCTTTACTGGGATAATACTGAGTTGTACTGCCATTAGATAAATACATGTAACACTCTTCTTCTATGTATACAATTATCATAAGTAGAACACAATCTGTAGACACGAAAAGGGTCTATTTTTAAATTCTAGAAAATATAAACACACACTTGGTATCTATTCTCTTTAGGATAATTATCAACGTGCTACTTTTGTATATATAGAGGATTCTGAATTATTTAGAAAATGTGACATCACCCAGTTAAACAAATAATCCTAAAACCACTCTGATCTATCGAGTCGAAGATTAAATTAAATTATTTTACCTTTAGAGCTGAAATTATAGTTTGCTCAGCTGCCGGTGGGAATGAGCTCTGACTGGAAACGACCTAGAACAAGGTTTTGATCTAGTTATAGTTTTGCTTAAGTCTATTTCTGTAAATACTAATTTTGATTATAGCATAATAAAGTTGTTTCCACATACTATATACACAATATTATCACTGTTTATCATAATATCTTATACATGATTTTAAAAATCAGGATTTATTAAGATAGGTTGAAAAATAATTTTGTGTATACATCAAATACATACTTCAAATAACATTAATACTACTAAAAGCTATGTTTCCTTAATTCATTTTACATAGGTTTTAATTATGAAGTTTTAACTTGAAAAGGTCAGAATAAAGCCATATTTACTCATTTCTTTAAAAAAAAATAACTTGTCTTTAGGCTGACTCTAATTTCCAACAAGTCTTTAAAATAAAAATGTCAGCATTTCAATTTTTATAAATCAATACAAACATGCAAATTTTGAAAATATCAATAAAGACATTTAAAGCAGGCTAGATAGAACACAATCTTTCTTTGCTTGTGGTGCTTTGGAGTAATGATTAAAGAGACTCAGAAATACATCATTTAGTGTTTTTTAATAATTTTTACCCTTCTGAGATATACCTGTTAATAACTCTTTAACATGTATTTTGTTTATTGTATAAAACACACATTTTTAGAAACCCCTAATTGATAAAAGGACTTGTTAAAATCTTTAAATAAATGAGTAATAGTCACTTAAAATTATTCTAAAACACAATCTAGTATATTAAAGCTCATATTAGAAGTCAAGTTTTCAAGAACATTATTTTAACCATTAGCTTCCTTCAGGTCTTCTAAATTATTATCTTCCTACTTATAAAATATTTTTTAAATGACCTATAGAGAATAATTAAGCACAAGTCACTCAAAAGTAACAGATGGACTTGAGAGTATTGCTTTCTCAGTAATTAACAATACAGTTCACCTTAGATGTAATATATGGAGGCCAACAAGTTGGAGTTCAGCCATTTCTTTTAAATGCTTAGTAGAAAAAGAGCAAAAGAATACACACTATTTGCAAGCAGTCATCAGTGATTATATCATAAAAATTCACTTTTTAATATAGCTTCTCCCCACCTTTTTAATGCAAAGATATTAACAGAACATTTTTGACATGTTGGAGGACTTCAGGGTCTTATTCTGTCATTAGCTTTGCTATAATTTACTACCATCTACACTATATCAAACACTATATAGGTGTTTCAAAAAGCATGAAAATGTATGCTTGCCTTCCAATAATTTGTTCAATAAACTTAACTAACTTGAGGATCTACAGTTCATGTGTTTTAAACTGAATGTACAGACTAAAAGTCCCACAAAAAATGAAGGTCAGAATCAAAGACTGTTTAAAGAGTTAACTCCTTAGTTTATTTCAGAGTAATCATATTTTCATTGTATTCTTTTCCAAAGTACTAAATAATAATTTGTAAACTGTCCAAATTTGAGGCAAGAAGAAGAATTTAAAATTAAGTAAAAAAAAAAAAAAAAAAAAAAAAAAAAAAAAAAAAAAAAAAAAAAAAAAAAAAAAAAAAAAAAAACAATAAAAATAAAGGTTACCTTTGTTACTGACTGGTGCAACTTATACAGTGAATTCACTACTGCCACATTTCTTCTCTGTCCTTCAGTAAGAGGTCCAATCACCTGACTTGCATCTCCTTGTGTGGAGAGCTGTAAGAATGCAACACCAAAGAAACATGTCAAAAAGGTAATTTACACACATGCATGCGCGCGCGCGCACACACACACACACACACTCACTTCTCTAACAGGGGAGAAGTTCATGCCCCTCTGACAAAGAGAATGTTAACTGGATAGTCAGGTCAAGTTAAAGCTTTGTACTTGAGGTAAAGCCAGCAATCTGTGTAGAGAAAACGCCATGGATGTGGAAGCGCAATTGGTTTTGCACAGGAAGAACATCTCTGTTAATACTTCAAAGCTGATGGACCCTTGAGGCAGGTATGACCCAGATGCCCCATGTGTGCTATTATTTTGATACAGTAACATAGCAATCCTAAGGAATACCTTCTGGCAACTGCCAATTGGCCTTCTTTCTATTCAAATACTCAGAAATAAGCCGCAAAAAAAGGAAGGAGGAAAGGAGAGAACAGAGAGAGGGGAAACTGGGGGACAGGGGATGGTTAGAGAGAGAAATAAAAATAAACCTAAATCCCATGTATATTTGACAGTCATCCTAATACTCCAATGAAATGAATGGTGCAAACAGGGTATTACTCTGATTTTTATAGATTAAAAAAAAAAAACCCAAAATTATACTGTGGATAGCTGATCAGTAGAAGTGGTATTAAAAACTTTCTATACCTGATCTTTAATTTACTTCTAAATGCATGTGTTTTCGGAAAAGGGACATGGAATGCTTTATTGAGTTAATCTCTAACTGTCATGGTTCAAATTTAAGAAAAAAATACATATCTATCAACCATTCTCATATTGATCAGATTTTAATCCAATCCTCTGTAACAATTATTATTTAAAGGTAAATCAAACTTCATCGGGACATAGAAAGCATGATATAACTCATTCTACTAGTGAGGATGTACATCTCAAACATAAGTTGGCCTTTTAGGAGAACTGAAACTAACAGCAACTTTCCATTGTTATAGTAAGCCAAATACAATACGAGAAAAATGCTTTTCTTTCTACTTTCCTTTAATATATATTTTTTTGAAATTGAATTCAATTTTTACTTGTCATTTTATTACATGTAATAAAATATTATTTTTAAAATTAGAAATTGCAATTTAAACAAAGGGAATAATGCCTGTTAAAGTTGCAACATGATGGTGGTTATTAAGTCAACATAAGACTTTCTGACACCAGGTTAAACAACTCCAATTTATTTTGACTTTCTTCATGCACATAGATAATCACAAACTTGCAATCAAGCTGTGTTCTAAGGTGTTGACCTGGAAAGATATGTATTTTCCTGTAGAAACCATGTTAAAAAAGTAGTGCTTAGGCACTCAGAAGACCCCACAAAATTCAATTTAATCAATAATGTGTTGAACTAATACTAATAGAAGCTCTGAGCTACCAAGAGAAAGCAAATGATAGGCTCTGTGCTAAGGTGAGGATGGGGAAAGGCTCCTGAATAAGGCACTCTGGAGGTGTAAGTGGCAATGGTGAGTGGCATCAGTGGGTATGGCAGCCTCGGGGTGGGGTGGGGGTCAGATGCTAAACATACATCTGACTATAATGGGCATTTAAAAGTTATGAACTCTAGCTATACAATTTAAAAAATCCAATTACTTCTCCTGAGATTCTCTCCAATCAATTTTGAAGAAGAAAGAAATGGGAAAAGGAAAGAATTTTTATGCTATTTTATTTCAATTTATTTTGTGTGTATTTAATGAGGAGATATGCTTGCTGCTAGAAAAGGGTGGAGATCTTTTATTATTGGGGACTGATCATATTTTGGGGGTTTAAAAGTATAGACAGGTCCACTTCACACCCACTGGGATGCTATAATCAGGAAGATAAGTAATAACAAATGCTGGCCAGGATGTAGAGAAACTGAACCCTCATACACTGCTGGTGGGAATGTAAAATTGGAGGAGCTGCTTGGAAACAATCTGGTCTTTCCTCAAAGGGAGATACAGAGTGACCATGTGACACAGCCAATTCAACTCCTAGTGATATGTATATGTATAAGAGGAACAAAAACATATGTTCACATAAAAACCTGTACACAAATGTTTATAGCAGCATTTATTCATAATAAGAAAATAGAAACAACCCAATGTCAACCAACTGACAAATAAAATGTAGAATATACATGCAATGGAACATTATTTATCACACAAAAGAATAAAGCTCTGATACACGCTACAACATAGGTGAATTCTGAAAACATTATTCTACTTGAAAAAAACCACCACAAAAGCCACATATGAAATGGTTACATTTATATGAAATATCCAGATTAGGCAAATTCATATAGACAAAAGTATTCGAAATTGCAGTGGGGTAGTGGAGTGTATCAGGAGTGAGTGCTAACCAGAATGAGGTTTCTTATTGGGGTGCTGAAATGTTTTTAAATTGACTGTGAATATACTAAAAACCACTGACTTGTACACTTTAATAAAGTGTACAAGTGAATTATATCTTAATATGTATCTTAATAAAACTGCTTTTTAAAAAAGCACAGAAAGAATCCCAGACTTCCAAGGTTTTCAACTGATGCCCTGAGAACCTTGTGAAAATGAAGATTAAGACAGGATGACTTAAATTCAAAAGATCTATACAGTTATATAAAAAGAATATAATAGTTTTGGTTATAAAACATCATTGAACTAAAAATGAAAGGTCATCATGCCAAAAACAAAGAACAAAATAAAAATATCAAAGTGAAAATGTAAGTTTCCAAAAGCTTGGAGATGTAAATAATCTGCCTCTTATCCTGATTTTACCACACAGAATATAATCAGATCAAGTTCAACACTTAACTAAGTGGATGACCTTGTGTCTCTCCAATATCACTCTTGTCATAGTTTTTATTTTTTTAATACACTCTTCCCTCAGTATACATGGAGGGAAGAGTGGTTCCAGGACCACAACACCCATCCCTCACCTGAATCTACACATATTCACGTCCCACAGTGGCCCCTGAGGAATCTGCATATAGGAAAAGTTGGTTCTATATATATATATATACAGGTTTTATATCCTGTGAATAGGGTATTTTTGATCTGCCTCTGATTGAAAAAAAATCTGTGTACAAGTGGACCCACGCAACTGTAATCTCAAATTTACAGAAAGTTACAAAAATAAAAACAGTACAATGAACACTGTATATTCTCTATCTGGATTTACCGATTGTTACATTTATCCCGTGTGCTTTATCACTTGTATTCTCTCTCTTTCTGTCACATACAAGAATGTGCATAATTTGTTTTTTGAATTATATGCATATTACGGCCCTTTACCCCTAAATATTTGTGTATTTCCTAATAAGGTTATTCTCTTACAAAACCACAGTTATGTTATCAACTTCATAGATTTACAGTAATGGAATACTTTTATCTGAAAACAGCCATGTCTCCAGAGTTCTGGTTCCCTTTAGTGGAAAACAGAATTAGAGACCAACATTTGGGCTTTCTGAATAGAATTAGAGACCAACATTTTGGTTGCTCATTGCTGTTGACCCCTGCAGTAATTTTTTATTAAATCAATATTGAAATAGATGATCCTTCCAATACAATGGACTCTCCTTGTCCTCTTCTCCTTCCTTGTCCTCTTCTCCTTCCTTGTCCTCTTCTCCTTCAGTGAGTGACCTTCTTCCTTCTTGTCCTTCTTCCTCTTCCTTGTCCTCTTCTCCTTCAGTGAGTGACCTTATTCTCCACCCCAACTTATTTATTTTCTTGCATAGTCACACTCTCTAATCTTGCCATTGTAATGACTGAACTCCTTCTCCAATCTGATTTCAAGTATACTCTCAGCTGCCATTTCAAATCTTTCCCTTTGATTTTTTCTATTTTTAATCTTAATTTTTGGGAGTGCACAGTAAGTATATATATTTATGTTTCTCTTTCTTTTTTAAAATAGACTCTCTCTGTCACTCAAACTGAAGGACAGTGGCATGATCTCGGCTAACAGCAACCTTCACTCTACTGGGTTCAAGTGATTCTCATGCCTCAGCCTCCTGAGTAACTGGGATTAAAGGCATGTGCCACCATGCCTGAATAATTTTTTATTTTTAGTAGAGATGAGTTTTTGCCATGTTAGCTTGGTTGGTCTCAAACTCCTGGCCACAAGTGATCTGGCTGCCTCAGACTCCCAACATGCTGAGATTACAGGCATGAGCCAACACACTGACTGCCCCTTTGATTCTAATTCCAATAATTCAGTAACCTCTTAAGACCTCCCAGATGTACCACCTGCTCATTCTATCTCACAGGTGTCGTTGACACCCATTTCTTCTTTTCTTTCTGATTAGATTATGTGATTCATAATCAATTTCAGTAGTGAATGACATCTTTTCAGCAGTGAGTGGTATCCTGAGAGAAGATGGGATCCAGTGCCCCTGTTGAGATACTCCTTTAAAATGGTCCCTTGAGAGTTAGTTTTCAGAGAGTCGGGGGGCAAGGTATTAAGAATACATATATTAATGGTCACTTAAGAAAATCTAGTCCTGGGTGAAACCAAGTCAATGCTTGAATGTGAGAGGCTAAATGAGCTTCTCACTGGTTGGACTTAAAATCTATGACCACTAAACCAAGGTGGGTTGTTGCCTGTCAATACTGCTAAGTATCCCATTCACGCTCCTAAACCCCTAGGAGACTGTTCCTCACCTTCTCCTCATTTCTTTACTCTCCAGTACCTCCTCCTCTCCTCCTCATACTCAGCTGATGACTTTGCTATATACTTCCCTGGAAAAATAGAAGCAATCAGAAAACTGTTCCCAGAATGTCTACCATCCCTACCACTTGCTAGCCAAGTGACTTGTAGCTTCAATTTCATCTGTAACATGGAACTAATAATACAGTTTATACCAAAGTAAGGTATGTAAATGGTAAAAAGCCTTAAAAATGATAATACCATATATTTCTATCTCCAGACAATTCTATGTCTTATTCTTATTTTCTTTTCACTTATTCTTTGCCTGGTTCTTTCCCCCAACCTCTAGTCTAACTCAAAGCTGGCTAGGGACCAACGGAACAGATTAGCATTTAGGAATGAGAATCAAATGCCAGTGAAGCTGCCTGGACTTACAGAGGAGGTTTTGCTCCATTTGGGTTGTGGTAACAAAGCATCTTGCACAAAGTAGGCACTCCAACTACTACATAATCCTCTACTCATCTTGAGCCAGCTTAACCTTTATTATCTCAAGCTATTTCCTGCAAACTCCTTAAAATTGACTTATCACTAATTCATGTGTATGTTCAGCAAGGCGTCTCAAAGTAGAAGATGCTAATTACATAAGGTTGTTTTTTCAAAGCCTATCTTATTTGAGATGAATAAAATTGTACCAAGGTGCAAAAATACAGCTTTGGCTGTAAAGCACTGTGAATGAGGGAACTAGAAAATTAGGAGCAATAAGAGATTCAACATTGTAAAACAGGAGCAATACACATACTGGTTAATCATGTTACACTATTCCAATACAATCTAGAAAGATGTTAGAAACCAAAAGAGTTGCATTTGAATTTATTTTTAAAAATCACACATACATACACACACACACACACACAGAAGGAATGAGAGGGAATCCAAACGCTAAACAAATCCTTAAATAAAAATTAAAATAATTCTTATGTGCAGATGACAAGATACACTATTCCCTTTTAAATTTAATTATCTGAACAAAATATTCTTCAGAAATTCTAATTCTGTACATCTTATTAGGAACAGCATATGAATTCCATGTGTGAGAAACAACTGATGAGACTGAATCCCTGAAACAATAAACTATCTAGTTATAATAACATGAAGAATGTTTTATCTGCAGATGAAATGACCAAGATCTCCCTGATCATCATGCCTGAGGACTAAAAGTAAAAGAAATAAAATTGACGATTCAAGGGATGAGTTGGATGACAACTTTAAGTTTATATTCAGAAAATCTAAAACTTATTTGTGGGGAGTTATAAAGTTGATGACTCAGAAAAATGTCTAAAAAGAACAAAATAAGAAAATATATTATAGATTACTTATAAATTACAAAAGGGTAAGTAAGTTACTTTCCAGATATTATGGAAACACTTCCAGTGGTCTTTTTATGCCCACTCCCATGCATATAGAAGACATTAGTAATCAGCTGTGGCCCTGCTATGGTCTCTCTCAACACGGCACTCCAGGCAGTGACTACAAATCTCTAACACTTGATCCAGGGCATAAAATCTGTTAGAAATTCCTGATCTACACATATCAGTTTTTTAGACATACAGTTCAGCAATCCTCTAGGTCAAGAGATACCAAGGAGCAGTATATTCCAAGAGTCTCAAAATTGCCATATCCTTACATTTATAAGAAAATACTGTAAGAAATAAATTGTAAAAAAAAAAAAAAAATCCAGACAATGGAGCTAGGGATGGTGGCTCACACCTGTAATCTCAGCACTTTGGGAGGGTGAGGCAGGAGGGTGACTTGAGCCGAGGAGTTTGAGACCAGCCAGGGCAATATGGCAAAGGCCCATCTCTACAAAAAATACAAAAATTAGCCTGGCATGATGGTGTGTGCCTGTAGGTCCTAGCTACTCTCTAGGCTAAGGTGTCAGGATGGTGTAAGTCTGGCAGAGGAGGTTGCAGTGAGGGACTTCTCTTCCCGGTTCAGTGAGGGGCGTGGTTTCAAAGGCAGGAGTTTCCCGACTCCATGCCTCCATCCGGGAACCAGAGGAGTTTCAAATGTCAAGTTCTTTGTCTGATATTCCCTAGCGCGGCCACGTAGGGAAAGCCAAGTGGGGCTTCTTTATCTAAATATTCCGCCGAAAGCTCAGGGAGGAGGGGGTTCTGTAACTCAGGGCTGTGGACCGAGTAGCCAATCCAGTATCAGAGTCAAAGATCAATCACTCCAGCTCCTCTCATTGGATGAAAACATGAATGGGGAGGGAGTAACTCAAGGGTTAAAACTTCAGCTGCTTCTTATACGAACGGACTGCCTGCTCTGGGATCCCCTCACACAACGCTCTGTCTCTCTGTCTAATAAATGGCTCTTGCACAAAACTCTTTGGGTCCATGATATTTATTTGAACGGTAAGCTCACCACACCTCCAGGGCCCCTTTCCCCATTCTTTGGGGTAAGAGGCCAAGAACCTCTTCTGAACTGGGAGCTGAGTAGGCTCCCCCACGGTTACAGCAGTGAGTCAAGATCGTGTGCCACTTGCACTCCAGCCTGGGTGACAGAGCCTGATCCTGTCTCAAAACAACAACAACAAAAACCAAAAACGAACCCCAGAAAATGTATAAGAAAATAATACAGAAAAGTTTATGCCCAAAGATTTATAAAACTGAGAAATCGGAAAACCCTACATGTCGAAAAACAAGGGAATGGTTGGGTCTATCAGGCAATAGACATGATGGAACAAACAATGGCAGTTACTAATGTTATACTGTTAACTGTAAAAAAAGAAAGCAGATATGTCTATGTAGCCATTTGCTTTCACAAAAAGACTGGAAAAAAATAAAGCAAAAACGTAAAGAAATAGCGTGAAGCATTATATAAAGAGGAAGGTTGGTAAAATACTAGAAAAGGGTACTGGAATTCCATAAAGTATCTAAAAGGTTTACTTGTAGAATATACTTAGAAATTGTTACACAATATAATTTCATACATTATAAACCTTAAGAGGATATAATCTCCATCTCTGAAAGATTTACGATAATATGAGAAAATAAACTGCTTTGGTTGTTTACCTGTCCAAAGAAAGGATTTGGGGAAAGATAATCTCATCAAGGTACTTTTTAATCTACTGATCTGTGTACACATAAAAATAATTAATTTGTATTTTATTTTCTTTTTTGAGACAGGGTCTCCCTCCATCACAAAGGCTGAAGTACAGTGGCATGATCATGATTCACTGCAGCCTCAACCTCCTGGGATCAAGTGATTCTCCCATTTCAGCTTCCTGAGTAGCTGGGAACACAGGCAGGTACCATCATGCCCAGCTAATTTTTAAATTTTCTGTAGAGACAGGGTCCACTATTTGCCCTCACTGGTATCAAACTCTTGCGCTTAAGAAGTCATCTTTGGGATCTTCCAAAGATTGCAGGTGTGAGGAACTGCACCCAGACTTAATTTTTATTCATATTTATTTTTCAAATGCTTTAATCATAGATTACCTGGTTCAGATTGATAATCACAGATTACCTGGTTCAGATTACCTGGTTCAAATTTTAATTATAACTCTAAGAGTTATGATTAAATATCACTTACTTTATTATAATATGGCAATTATCCTATAAAATATAAAATTATATGTTTAAATATGTATGTGCTCACAATTAAATTATCAAAGATCCTTCATGCTAAATACAGTTTGTACAGGCTGGTCACAGTGGCTCAGGCCTGTAATCCCACCACTTTAGGAGGCTGAAGTGGGAGTACAGCCTGAGCTCAGGGGTTTGGGACCAACCTGGGCAATATAGTGAAACTCTGTCTCTACAAAAAAATGAAAAAATTAGATGGGCATAGTGGTGCTTGCCTATAGTCCCAGGTCCTCAGGAGGCTGAGAGAGGAGGATTTCTTCAGCCCAGGAGGTCAAGGCTGCAGTAAGCTGTGACTACACCACTGCATTCCAGCCAGGATGACAGAGAGACCCTGTCTCCAAAAAAAGAAGAAAAAAATATGTATGTGTGTGATATGTGTGTTTGTATGGGGGGAGAGAGTGAGTCTGTAATACGTTAGAAATTATATTTTATGTGCTATCCAGTTTTAGGGTATGTTTCTGAAAATGTATAAAAAAGGACAAATCTGTAGGTTTACACAGCAATTAGTCATTTTCCCAGTACATCAATCTAACTAAACTTTGATGATAAATGAAACTAATTTCTTGAGTGCCAAAACTATCAAAAAATATTTTCAAGAAAATATTCCCAAAGTGTATGTCACACTTTCCTGGTTTCATAATTAAGGACACAGAATATGTACCTGAAGAAGGCAAATTCTACTTAGGTTAACCACTGTAAATGTTCACTAGTGTTTGAGCAGTATTTTTAGGCTGTTACGTCTCTTCTCCGCTTTTAAGGACTTTATCCAAGCTTAACAGGGTATTCCCCTGCATTCACCTTCATTCATTAAATAAACTTAGATTACTATCTCTTTTGATATTTGATGTTTCCTATTCTTCAAATTTTGGTGATTTTATGAGTTCTTCCCTTATTCCTAAGGTGTAAGCTTTCTCTTTTTTGATGTGTTTTTGATATTCTTCCCTCACCTTGGTCTAATTTGCTTTGAAGTGGGAAACCACAGGACTAACGATGTTAAAGCTGGAAGACTTTCCTATGAGTTATGTGTGTGTGCTTTAGTATATGGACATTGTAATATCAATTCTAGAAGTTCAGAGAATGATTTCATTGCCTTCTTGGTTCTTAAGGTTCTTAATTATATCCCAGACTGTTAAATTTATCAAATGTTTGACAACTTAATTTTAAAAAGAGGTTTTTTACTAGCTATTTACAAAATAAAGAAAGGTATAATTCAACCACAGAACAGATTCAATAGTAATGTTGTATCTTAATATCACGCTAAATCTTCGCACAAATCTGTTATTAAAAAGATGATACCTTGAGATGGGATCCAATTTGAACAGTTAATATATAATCAAAAAGTGGGAAACAAAATCAAGGCTTGTTTATGCATGAGAGATGAGCATGAACAACACACAGGAATAAAATACAGCTTTGTAACTCAAAGCTCTGTTGCTCAGACACCACCAATTCCTACTACACAAAGCCCCTTTCTCAACCTAACCTTCTCATTAACCTCCTCTACATTTCCCATGCTTCTATCAAAATCTCCACCTGGCAATACAGGGGATAAAAAATGCAAACACAATCTGCTAAGAATGAAACATTTAATCAAGTCTATTATCCTTCCTAAGAGCCTTTATTTTTCCTGAAAGGGTCTTAAAGCTTTTGAACAGCAGATAGAATTTCTACCTACCCATGACCCAAACACTGGCCTTGTTAATTAATTTTAGTGTCATAAGTCTGCATATTTTAAATTCTTTGAAAAAGAAAGAACTGTTCACTTAGGTATGCTGAGGTTTTCCCATTTTCCAATAAGGAATACTGTAAGTAATTTATTAACAATTTAAAAAATCCTTCATATCTATATGAAACGTAGAGAATAAGGCCTCTCTGATTTATAGTAATCTGATTATAGTACAAAACAAGCTTCAAACTACAGAATTTCAAAAAATAATACAAGTTTATTACTCTCAGGGATACAGAATAACTAAAATCCTAGCATCCTAGTATTAAGGCTTAATTAATCAACACAATTAAAAAAATAATTAGTGCAGAACTCAGGCATGGTGGCTCACACCAGTAATCCCAGCACTTTGGGAAGTTGAGGTGGGAGAATCGCTTGAGGCCAGGAGTTGGACACCAGCCTGAACAACATAGTGAGCTCCCCACATCTATTTTTAAAAAATAATTTTAAAA
The DNA here is from genome assembly GCA_004027715.1 of Plecturocebus donacophilus. Taxonomy (NCBI): domain Eukaryota; kingdom Metazoa; phylum Chordata; class Mammalia; order Primates; family Pitheciidae; genus Plecturocebus; species Plecturocebus donacophilus. Next base: position 10,857 of record PVKP010009850.1, on the reverse strand, counting down.
ATGTAATTAAATCTATAATCTATATGCATTATTACTTTTTGTAGTAAGAAATTCTTTTTTTTTTCTTGAGACAAAGTTTCACTCTTGTTGCCTAGGCTGGAGTCTGGAGTGCAATGGTGCAATCTCAGCTCACTGCAACCTCTGCCTCCCAGATTCAAGCGATTCTCCTGCCTCAGCCTCTCCAGTAGCTAAGATTACAGGCATGCGCCACTACACCCAGCTAATTTTGTATTCTTAGTAGAGACGGGGTTTCTCCATGTTGGTCAGGCTGGACTCAAACTCTAGACCTCAGGTGATCCACCAACCTTGGCCTCCCAAAGTGCTAGGGTGACAGACGTGAGTCACCGTGCCTGGCCTGAGAAATTCTTTATATATAGTTCAACAATAATCTTCAGTTCAACTGAAGTCCTAATAATAAAAAAGTATATTACTGAACTCCAAGTTAATTAGGCTCTTTCTGTATATTGGTTTTAATATTAATGTTTGTAATGTAAAACTAGGAAAAAAAGTTAATTACCTGAGAAAGCAAGAATTCATTTTGCAAAACATGGCACTATTATCTTTGTCATTCTATGACTGTGTTTGCCATAAATGGCTATATTTGAGAAAATGTCTCAAGAGAAGTAGTTTTAAAGGATATACTTCCAATTTGGCTTGACTGACCCTCTTCACCTTCACAGTCTTTCATTTTGATAGTGGATTTGTTCATTTCTCTCTATAATTCTATCCGCTTTTGCTTTATTAGTTTGAGGCTGTGTCGTAAGGTATATCATAATTCTTTGCTTTCCTTTATGTGACCTCCACAATCCTTAATAATGCTTTCTGACTTAAAGTCTATTCTGTCTGATGTTAATATAGCTATGTCAGCATTCTTCTGATTAGTATATGCCTGAAATATTTTTTCTCCATTCTTTTACTTTCATCCTTTATCTGTTCTTCTATTTCAGGTATGTCACACAAGGCTCAATTCAGTCAATGATTCTATGCAAACTGAAAAATGTCAGTGGCCAGTTTAGTATATTTATATTTATTGTGATCAGTGACGTACTTGTTGGAATGATTTTACTACCTTACTATAAACTTTCTTTTATTTGTCATGATTTAATTTTTGTTTATTTCTGTGTATTTTTCAGGCTTTTACTCAACTGATAGTTTTCTTTTTCACCCCTTTCCATTAACCTAATTCTAAGTCATATATTCTATTTCTTTCAGTAGTCATAATTAAATTGTTAAAATTATATTCAATTTAAGTGAATATATCTATGGCTTTAAAATCCTTCTGAAGAATGACATGCATTTTAAAATGCTTTAAAATCCATCATTCCTTCCTCATTTTATACCTTAATGTGGACTTGTATTTTAGTTCCATCTTACTATGTTTCGTATTAGTCACTATTATTTCTTATTTTATGCTATTAAAGATTAGATTTACCTACATGTTTATCAATGTTTTGTGCTTGCTATTATTTCCTGCATTTTAATCCTTCCTTTTTGCATTAGATTTCCTCCTTCTGCATTCAACCAGTAAATAGTTTCCCTCTCATTCTGAGTGAAGGCCAAAGCCCTTACTAGAGCCTGCAAGAGCTGGCATGATCTAGGGATAAGGTTACATAGTTTCAAGGATATCAGAACAGTTTCAAGGATACCAGAACACACATTGCTTCAATAGCTGCCAGACTGCTACTGCCTTTTAAGGCACTTGGACTTGCCTCTTGAGTCCCATTCACTGTAATCTGTCCCTCTGAGTACTAATCAAATTATTCCTTCTTGTAAAATCTTCCATATGGTAAAAACTGAAACAGAATTGAAAGGCATAAAATTTTTCAAAAAGTTCTCTCTCCACATGCTTAGTCCCATTTTCCACAAAGTCATATATGAACAGTTTCTTGTGTGGCCTTCTAGAAATTAAAAAAAAAAAAAAAGGAAAGGCATAAAAACACATTTATTTACATATCTATTATCTATTTTACTTACAGATGGGACTACTAAATGTACTATTTTTACTTTATTTTTCTAGTCTAATATATCATAGAGACTTTTCTGGGTCAGCCCATACAAATCTTTATAAGACTGCAAAGTATTTCTCTCACTAATTTGTAACCAGGCTCCCCAACTATCAATATTTTCTTGGAGATGTATCTTCTGTGGAGGCCTGAGAAAGAAAGTAAGGAGATCTGAACTCCTCACAGATCAATATTCCTTATCATTACTGTTAATTTTGAAGATTATCAGAATGCTTACAGTTAGAAATTCAATTTCCTAACTTTTAAACTGGGTTGTTAGCAAAGGTAGTACTCACATATTTTTTTTTATTGTTCTTTTGAGACAGGATCTCCCTCTATTACTCTGGCTGGAGTACCATGGCCATGATCTTGGCCCATTGCAGCCTCTGCCTTCTGGGCTCAAGCAATCCTCCAGCCTCAGCTTCCCAAGTATCTGGGACATGAGATATGTGCCACCTTGCCCAGCCTCACATATGTTTTGAATTATCAAAAGTGAAAATAAGAAACATAGACCCAAGAAAAGCACGCACACACACACACACACACACACACACACACACACACACACACGCATACACCCCTTTACTCCTTTATTTTCTCCAAACTTCCAAAATATATATTACATTTAGTTTTGATAATGTTATAGGCAGCTGGAGAAAAGTGGCTGGTAAAATTGTTTACTGTGAATTTTAATATACTGTGAATTCTAATATACTGTGACTGTATATGTGTGGGCCTGTTTCTCTTTCAAGGTTCCATTTTTCTATACTTGTGCTACTAATACTTAATACTTCAGTATCTTAACTAGAACTTTTTTTTTTTTGTAGAGACGGGATCTCACTCAATGGCTGAGGCTGGTCTCAAACTCCTGACCTCAACTGATCCTCCCTCCTCAACCTCCCAAAGTGCTGGGATTTACAGGTGTGAGCCACCACACCTGGCCTTCACTATAACTTAATGAGCCTTCTTATCTAGTAGAGCAGATTGCCCTGCATTGTTCATCTTTAAAAAGTGTCTTGATTGCCAGGTGTAGTAGCTGACGCCTGAAATCCCAGCTACTGGGGAGGCTGAGGCAGAAGGACCCCTTGAGTCCAGAGTTCCAGGCTGCAGTGAGCAAGGATCAGGACACTGCATTTAGCCTGGGCAACAGAGCAAGACTCTATCTCTTAAAAGAAGTGTCTTGGTTATTCTTGACACTTTTGTATTTCTATAAAAATTTAACAGTCAACTGATCAAGTTTTTTTTAAAAAAGTAGAATTTTTATTAGCATTACAATTTCAGAAGAATCAACCCCCTTATTGTACTGAGTCATCCAATATATGAATAGGATATATACCATCGTTTAATACATTATTCTTTAATTTCTCTCAGTGCAACATATGGTTTTCAGTGTAAAGTCTTGCCCATATTTTGTCAAATTATTCCTAGAATTTGGTAATTTCTGCTGCCATTGTAAGTAGTCTACTTTCTGTTTGTAGATGGTAGATATAGTCAGTTTTCAGTGATATCTTGTACAATGTTTTCACTAAAATCCTAATTCTAGAGCAAGCTTTTGGCTTTAATGACAGTTCTCTATTGGTTTTTTGTTTTTAACTTGGTTGTTTTCTGCTCTCATCTTTATTATTTCCTTCTTACTATGTGTTATGGATTTAATTTGCTCTTTTTTTTTCCTCCTTTTAGTTTCTTAAGGTAGTAGATTAGATGCTTGAGATTTTTCCTTATACATTAAATCTAAGTATTTAATGATTTAAACTTTGCTGAGTTAGCTGTATCCTACAAATGCTAATATGTTTGTTCTATTTTCATTTTTATCTAGTTCAAAATATTTTTCAAAAATATCCCTCTTTGGCCTATAGATCATTTAAATGTCTGCTGTTTAGCTTTCAAATATCTGGGGGATTTTCCAGGTACCCTTCAGTTATTTGGGGAGAAAGAATCACAGACCTCTTTAAAATCTGTTAGAGCATTTTCTCAGAAAAATTTTGTGAAAGGAAAATAAATCTTGCCCCCTTCCCCCCTCTAAATCACTAAGCTAAAGGGAAAACTCAAGCTGGGAACTGCTTATGACAAACCTGCCTCTCATTCTACTCAAAGTCACCCCTCTGCTCACTGAGATAAATGTATATCTGATTGCCTCCTTTGGAGAGGCTATTCAGAAACTCCAAAGAATGCATCCATTTATCTCTTATCTACCTATGATCTGGAAGCCCCCTCCCAGCTTTGAGTGGTCCCGCCTTTCTGGACAGAACCAGTGTTCATCTTACATATGTTGATTGATGTCTCAAGACTCTCTAAAATGTATAAATCCAAACTGTGCTCTGACCACCTTGGGCACATGTCATCAGAGACCTCCTCAGACTGTGTCTCTGCAAGTCCTCAACCTTGGCAAAATAAACTTTCTACATTAACTGAGACCTGTCTTAGCTATATCGGGTTCACAATTTCAAATAACATTTCATAATTTCCTAGGGTCTACAGATCCGCTGAACCCATTCCCAGATTATCAATTTCTGCCTTAAGATACTGAAAATGTTAAAAAGATTTTCTAAGAGATGGAGAAAGAGAAAGAGGATAATTTTAATTACCATCACAGAGAGAATCTTTCTACGTCATCATGTTTGCTTTTAGATATGTTTCAGAAAACAAACTGGCACAACCTACTACTAGTGAGTTGAGTAAAAGCCACTCAAAAGTATGCTACATGTTTGATAAAGTAAAGGATGATCAAAGACAATCCATAGCTTTTAAGATGCAAACAAGTTTGCTTATACTCAAATGCAGAGTTGTAGTTTGCATCCTAATTTTCAAAAGGAAGTGTTTTTCCTCTGAGTTTGTGCCTAATATGTGTGTTGGAGGAGAGGTAGTTATAGCTGACCCATTAATCATGCCTCCCTCTGTACCATTACTACAGGTCTTCAATTCACAACCCAGCCGGTAGCTGGTGTCACACTGGGACACTGCAGATACAGTTCCTGAGCATGTTTTGGCCTTAGTTCCATTTGCAAGGCAATCTTGCTGATTGTCACACTACGTTTATACCTATAGCAGCCCTGGGGCGTAAATGCAGGTTTTCTTTAGATCTTATTATGGGTATGGCTATATCTTTAATGTGATGCATATTTGTATGTGGGTGTTTGCTCAGAAGGAGGGTGTTCTAAGTAAATCACAGGCTAACCTTGACTAAATGCTGACAATTTTCTCTCCCAGAAATATAATTTCAAATAGTATAACTTTTAAGCACACATGAAGGAATTAAATTATAGTCAATACCTTGGAACAGGGTAAGATTAAAACATCTACTTGATCACTAATATGCTTCAACAGATATAAAAACTCTATAGTGTTAGAATTTCCAATCCTAAAAACTGTGAAAAATTGTAAAAATTTATTAAAAATTATAAAAACAATTGTAAAAGATTGACTATGTAATTGACTACTCCTCTCAATGAGAGCCACCTGGAAAAACTAAACAACATATTTCGAAAATCTTCTTGATGGTATTGAAGTGATAACATGGCAGTAAATAAATTATGAGGCAAGATTTAATTGCTCAATTTCTTTTCAAGCTTCTAATACTAATATTTTCTAGGGTGGGTGTGGAGGATTCCAATTACTCAGAGACTAAAAAAACTCCACATTCTGAAATAAAGAAAAAAAAATTTAATGAGAAAAATAAAAAAATAGAAGGAGGAAAATATTTGAATATTATATGTCTGTGGTAATAAAAAGAGCTTTAGGACAATAAAGATTATAAAATGTGATAAGAGGTCAACACATATAATTTAAAAGTCATACAGAAAAAGGGCTTATGAATTTTATACTAATATGAACATTAACTGAAATCCTTAAGTAAATTACCATAGCAATAAATCTCTCTCTTCTTTGACAATGAGGGTGGTGTCAAATGACATAAAAATTTAACAAATACACACCATCAGGATTCAAGTAGGGAGCTTACACCTTTGGGAATAAAAATAAAAGCTCAGCCAGGTGTGGTAGGCTGCCTGTAATTCCAGATACCTCAGAGGCTGAGGCAGGGGATCTCCTGGGCCTAGGAGTTCGGGACCTTAGAGAACACTGACTGCACCTGTGAATACTCCCTGTGTAACAGTCTGGGCAACACAGCAACATCCCATCTCTAAATACTAAAAATTTAAATTAAGAAAGTTCACGAGCTCTCTTTTTTCACTGTTGCATGCTCTCAATTTGGCTTTGTGATAATTTGTTCCAATTCTTCACCGTCTTTGCTATTTAGTTTTGCACTGTGGAGGGGTTGTTTTGGTGAGTGAGACAGGTGAATATTTTCTCTTCTGCGCCCCTTTCTTCACCGTAAAATCAAGCCCAGGATAGCCTACTGCAGGATTAGAGACATGTAGAACAGAGCAGGGTTTAATATGGTTAAGCCAGCCTAAATCAGCAGCCAGCCAGTCTTGTAAGTAAACTCAGCCACGCTCAGTAAAGCCACCTAGGGAGCACCCCATATGACTTAAGAAGCAAGAGCAATAAACGCTTATCGCATATCACTCATGCCTACAGTGGTTGTCGGTTACACAGTATTCTTATGACAAGAGATAACTAATACAGACTTTGAGCTGCTTTAACTGGCAATTTCAACTTTTTTCTCTTGAAAATATTATTTGTCATTGCTCTCTGTCTTCAAATATGATCTACTGATTCTTAGTCCTGACAGTTCGTCTAGTATTGACTTACCACAGCCCCCAGAAAATCAAGCTGTTACAGGTCTGAGGAGCAAGTCAGAAAGCTATCTTCTTTTCTTCTGTTTTTGTAGACACAGGGTCTCACTATGTTGTCCCAGCTAGTCTTGAACTACTGGGCTCAAGCAATCCTTCTGTCTTGAACTCTCAAAGTGCTAGGATAATAGGTATAGCCACTGTGCCAGGCCAGAAAGCTATCTTGAAGAAAGGATGAAGTGACCCTTATTTTAGGGTCCATTGTAAGAACAGAGGTAACAAAGAGTGGAAGGCTATCTAAAGGATCAAGCAGGCCAGGCACGGTGGTTCCCTTTGGGAGGCCAAGGTGGGAGGTTGCTTGAGGCCAAGAGTTCAAGACCATCCTGGCCAACACAGTGAGAATCCCATAGTTTAAAAAAAAAAAAAAAAAAAAAAAGATCAAGAGTCTAACTAGGTAATCCAAAGGGATTGGTATATTTGTATTATAGCTAAAGTGCATTTCGTCAAAAAGACACTACTGATTTGTTTCATTTGTTTGCACATAATATAAAAACTCTTCCAAGTGATTTCATATTTGTGTATTAACAACATAAGCAATTATCATATAATATATGGGGTGATCTTCCAAGTAAATGACATTAAAGTCTCCATTAAATAATATATTCATTCATTCATTCATTCAAGACGGAGTCTAGGTCTGTCATCCAGGCTTGAGTGAAGTGGCGTGATCTAAGCTCATTTTAACCTACGCCTCCTGGGTTCATGCGATTCTCCTGGCATGCCACTATCCCTGGCTAATTTTTGTATTTTCAGTAGAGATGGGGTTTCCCCATTTTGGCCAGGATTATAGCTGTGAACCACCATACCCAGTCAATACTTTTAAAGCTAAAAAAAAAAAAAAAATTGAGGCCTGGCACGGTGGCTCACACCTGTAATCCCAGCACTTTGGGCGGCCAAGGCAGGCTGATCACCAGGTCAGGAGTTCAAAACCAGCCTGGACAGCATGGTGAAACCCTGTCTCTACTGAAAATACAAAAAATTAGCTAGGCGTGGTGGTGTGCGCCTGTAATCCCAGCTCTCAGGAGGCTGAGGCAGGAGAATCACCTGAATCTGGAAGACAGAGGCTGCAGTGAGCTGAGACACTGCCACTGCATGCCAGCCTGGGAAACAGAGCAAGACTTATCCCAAAACAAAACAAAACAACAACTCATATTTGAGTTCATATGTCTCCATACCGTTTAAATATCACACATGTACATTTTTGTCCATTATAGGAATGTCAAGTCTCCAACTAACTTATGAATTTATATTAAGAATAAAGTGTCTATTTACAAAGCCTTAAAATAAAATCTTAGTGTCAACAACTATTGACCTCATATATGGCTACTGATCTGCATTGAAGTTGAGACCTCCCCTTATAAATGTAATTCCTATTATTGTTTCAAATAGTCTGCAACCTAATTAAATGCCAGTCTCCCTTCTCACAGTTCATAACATTTCACATTTACACTAAGATTCTAGATGCCATTCCCTGGAACCATCAAATAATGATTACTGTTGGAAAATACCCTTCAGCTTTTAAAAGGAATACTTAATAATTTATTTGCCTCCAATGCTGATATCAAAAAAGTTTCCAAGCCTATAAAATTTAAAGGTGTCACAATAGTTCCCTTATATACTGATATTTTAGTTTCCTTTTAACACATAGAGGATAAGGAAAATACTAATTCAAACTTTCCATTGTGGCCAGGTACAGTGGCTCATGCCTGTAATCCCAGTACTTGAAGAGGCTAAGACTGTGGATCACTTGAGCCCAGGAGTTTGAGACCAGTCTGGGCATCGGGGAGAGACCACCATCCCTACAAGAAATAACAAAAATTAGAGAGGTATGCTGGCATACCTGGAGGCTGAGGTGGGAGGATCTTTTCAGCTTGGGAGGCAGAGGTTGCAATAAGCATGGGCAAAGACTATCTGACTAAAATACCAAAAGCAATGGCAACAAAAGCAAAAATTGACACATGGGATCTAATTAAACTAAAGAGCTTCTGTACAGCAAAATAAACTATCATCAGAGTCAAGAGGCAACCTACAGAATGGGAGAAAATTTTTGCAATCTATCCATCTGACAAAGGGCCAATACCCAGAATCTACAAGGAACTTAAAAGAAATTTACAAGAAAAAAACCAACCCCATCAGCAAGTGGGCGAAGGATATGAACAGACACTTCTCAAAGGAAGACATTTATTTAGCCAACAAACATATGAAAAAAAGCTCATCATCACTGGTCATTAGAGAAAGGCAAATCAAAACCACAATGAGATACCATCTCATACATTAGAATGGTGATGATTAAAAAGTCAGGAAACAACAGATTCTGTCACTTCTTAATCTGTGGACCTGAGGCTTAAATTTTTCACCTTTAAAAAGAATCTCCCACTTATTATTGATTTAGTTTTCATATCAAATCTCAAGTCAACATTTCCATTTATAGGCAGAGTAGTTATTCAATTAAAAAATCTGTTTCAAGTCTTTCTTCCACTAAAGATTTACTATTTGGCTATTTTCCTCTAAATGTTTTGTCAAATTATTCTAAAAAAATAGGAATATTTGTAAAGATTAAAAAACAAAATAGGTATAATTTTCAAACACAGAGGAGCAGAAGAGTATTATTAAATGCCAAGAAATGAACATTAACAGAAAGTTGTTACCTATGACATTAGTCAATAATATATTTTTAAAAATAAAGCATATGATGCTTTTGATAATCTTATTTAATACTTAGGCTTCCCTCATACACTAAATGAAAATTGAAAAATAAAATTATTTTTAATTAAAAAAAATCCAACTAAAAAACAAAAAATGCCAATGACTTTCTATTAGCCTTCAACATCGCAGGTAGATTAGGTAGGCCAAATTAATTTATAGCCACAGCTGATTTGATCAACAGTATCAATTCAGTCAAATGTTTGTAGATATATTTTGATTTCGTCTAAGCCTTTTGGCATTACTCTGTTAACTGAAGTACATGTTACCATTACCACTGTCCTGCCCTACCCTCAACACAAGGTACTTTATATATATATATATACACACACACACACACACACACACACACACATATATATATGCTGGACCTTTCTTATGGTGTTATCTTCAGGTCTCGACATCATCAGTAACTACACTAAACTCTACTAGATATAATATTGAATTTTATTTATAGAAATAATCGTGTTTCTGAAGCAATGAACATTATAATAAAGCATCTTTAAACAAAGATTGAGAAAAAATTAGTAATCTAAATTCATAGTAATTGCCTACAAAGAGCTTTCATGTCTCTGTATGGTTAGTTTTCAATAATTTTTTTAAGAAGATGCTTCTAAGATGATTTTTGTCAAGACTACAAGATCAACTGAATGGAAAATAGTACCACATTTGCAAACAAAATCTGTCAATTCATGGGAACTGAAAGTAGAAAGCCTCATAACATGACTGGTATCTCCAAGGATCATTTTGTGTAAATCCTTCAGTTTGTCACCAAACTACCCTAAAAATGATCACAGAACAAACTGAAACAACTTGGATATAGGTAAAAATGGATTATTTCATTTATTATGATGTTTCAATTGGGAATAGTCAGAGAGGATAAACTGAAAATGAAGTTGGCTAACATTCTAAAGATAGTGGAGACAATCAGATTTTGACACAGTGTCTAAAATTAGTATATCAGTAATAGCAAAAAACATATTGAAGTCTCATTCTGTTTGGATTTCAGTTAGCATACATATATATTAGTGAAATATGTGTGCTTAACTTTAAAACATTAATGTATAGAACTAAAATTATGATTCAGTTAGGTACTTATTTTAAATTCATGCTTATAGCTATTTCAAACAGAATAATTTTAGGGTTAAACTCCCAGGCTCTAAGGTTGAAATCTTTAAAAAGTAAATAAACATTTTTCTGCTAAACTTTTTTTTTTTTTTAGAAAAAGAGAGAAAAGGAGAAAGAAAGAAACAGCAAAAGAAAGGAAAAAAAGAAAAAGAAGAGATTTTAGAAAAAGAGAGAAAAGGAGAAAGAAAGAAACAGCAAAAGAAAGAAAAAAGAATGAAAGAGAAAGAAAGAGGAAGAGATTTTAGAAAAAAAGAAAAGGAGAAAGAAAGAAA
>PVKP010009849.1:0-66693 GCA_004027715.1 Plecturocebus donacophilus | reverse complement strand
GGAGCCATGCACGCCTCTTCCGTGCCGTCCTCCGAGGAGAGGCTCCTGGGCCAGCCGGGCCGTGAGCACAGCGGACAGGCCCCACCTCCCCTGTGCTTCCACTGCTTAGTCAGGGCCTGCCCGGCCTCTGGGAGCCCCGGGCTCTTGCTGAGACACCCCACCTCGACTGCCGGCTGTCCCCAAGTCCCCCATGCTGAGCACATGCCTTAGTGTGACGCCACCCTTTCATACCTCTGGCCTCTAGCTACCTCTGTGAGGCGGGAATGGTGATGGTGCACCCATTCTACAGAGAAACAAACCAAGGTCCCAGGAGCTAAGGCTAATGGCCCAGAGTCACCCACTGAAGGGTGGCCCAAAAGTGTTCTGGTATTTCCTGTCCCTGGGCCTCGAGTGCATCCTTTCTGTTTTTACCCCCACCTCATACTTCCTTATCCCCCCTCAAGAAATCCCTAGAAAGGAACTGACAAACGAGTGCCTGTCATATACCAGGCTCATTTCGTGAGATCCTGCAGCTGTGAGGGGAACAAGGTTGAAGAGACGGGATGGCTCCCCCAGTGAATGGCAGCGGGATGGGATCGAAGCTGGTCCCAGGCACTGGAGAGCGCCTTCTCCTGGCTAACCTCCTGCAGGTATCCTCCCCGCATCCTGGCACCCCTCCCAGACGAGCCTCTCTGGGATGCCTGCCCTCCGGCCCTTGCACCTTTCCTGTGCTGCTCACTCAGAGGGCATGGGGAGCAGGCTGAGCCCTGAGCCAAGGCGGCCCGGCGGTTACATCAGCAGGTGCAAACAAGCAGGCAGGAGCAGGGACGGGCGTCCCTCGGGGCTGGAGCTGGCGCTCCATCCGCCCCACACGAGTCTGTTTCATTCTCTCCTTCTAGTTTGCATCAGCCTTTTTCAGCTCTGTGTCATCACGGAGTGGACCAAGGCAGCAGCTGGGAGGCTGGGGCAGGGGTGGAGGCGAGGAGTGGGGTTCGCCGGGGCCCGGGCAGCCTGGAAGGTAGGTCCACTCACCGTTTCTTTCTGAGAGTGGAGCACAATAGTCCCCCTTACCCGAGGTCTCCCGGTCCACAGTTTCAGATACCCATGGTCAACTGCGACACCAAAATATTAAACAGAACATTCCAGAAATCAGCAATTCACTTGTTTTAAATCGCATGGCATTTTGAGTAGCATGATGGAATTTCCCACCATCTCACTCCATCCTGCCTGGGATGTGAGCCACCCCTTTGTCCAGGATGTCCACACTACATACACCACCCGACCCTTAGTCACTCAGCGGCTGTCTCTGTTATCAGATTGAAAAAAAACCAGTCTATCCTGATTCAAGTGGAACATCCCTCACAGATATGGGGACTACTGTAATAGACATTAGCTAGTACATATGGTTGCCCAGCTGGCAAAACGTTTTTGACCTTCTGACCTTGGTGTTTCCAAAAGCACGGTCAGTGAGAGCAAGTAAAAGCAGTCCCATTTCTCAGAAAGGAAAATTGAGGCCCAGAGGGAAGTGGCTGCCCAGGGATTGTTTCATGAGTCACTGACAGCACCAACGCGTTTCAGCTCAAGAAATGCATGGGATTATAATAGCCTGGAGACTGAAAAAAAAATCCCTAGAGTTGTGCAGGTGGAAGTGGTTAAAGCCTGCTTCCTAGAGGGAGGGAACTGGTTCCTTGGTGGAGGAGGAGAGAGCTACTGAAAAAGCTGCGGATTGATTTCTGCACGGATGGTAGAGGGGCCGGCCCAGAGACCATTGCATGGCTGTGGGGGTGGGCTGGAGGCAGACCAAGTGCTGGTCTGTCAGTCTTGATGTCTGGATTTGCAACCTTGAAACTTTGCTGTGAGCTTCCTCCTGGTGGAACTGAAGCTCGGTCATTGCTCACTGAGCCTCACCACAGGCGTGGTCAAGAGGAGGCCCTCAGGAAGAGTTTGATGAATGAATGAATGAGTCCTTGCTCACCATCTGCCTCCCTCCAAGTGCACCTGCGCAGCGACATAGGCCTTCCCCTTGGCCAGTGCCACCTGTCTCCCCACATCTCACTAGCCGACAACGCAGCTGCTGACCCAAACCCAGCACTGGGGTCTTTCCCAGCAATGGGACCAGAGAGGCAAACACAGGAGCCTTGGCCTGCGGGCCAGGATGCCCACATTCTAGTCCTGGCTTTGCCTCCTAGCGGCTATGTGACTGGAGGCAAGTTACTACCCCTCTCAGGTCCCCAGGATGTTCTGGGTCTCTGAGTCTACAAGGTCTGCCCTCCCTGGAGCCCATGGAACCTGAGCTTGGGGATGGAGGCAGGCCAGAGATGGCTGCTTTCCTCCCTCAGCCCTGGGGACTGAGAAGGAATCCAGGTGGCTTCCAGATTCAGAAAGATCCAAGGGGAAGCCCCTACCCAGTTCCAAGGACCCCTTCTACTCACTCCCCACTGCCAGGAGCTCTCAGGGACTCTCCCTCCCTCTCCCTGTGGCACTGTCTTTCCCTCTGTTCATCTCTCCCATTTGCCCTCTCCTTCTTATGCCCATTTCACAGATTGGCAAAGGCCAGAGTCCAGCCACCCTTTTTCCTCTGTCCCTGCTGTGACTTTCTTTATGCCAGTGTGATGCCAAGACAGGAGTGGCGCTGCAGCCACAGGCTGGTTGTTTGCTTTTGCACAAGCCATTGCTCCTCTCTGGCCTCAGGGTCCCCGGCTGGAGGGGAACTGGTTGGACGTACTTTGGAGGGCCCCATAGCCCAGGGTCTGAGCTGCCTGCTGGTAGTGGTGCTGATGGCAGCAGGTGAGGATTGCAGCAGTTTTTCCACTTGGAAACATGCTGGCAGCTGCCTCCCCTTTGCAAGGAAGGGTTGTTTGGTCCTAGAGCATGGCGCCAAGGGAGGCAGGGGAAATTTGTATGCCCTGGGTGCTCTAAGAACAGCCTCAACCCTGGGCTTTTGGGGCAGCATGGGGATGTAAGCACTGTCCTTCCTGTCTGGCCTAGTCTGGGCAGCCCCCAGGCCCAAGACTGTACCAAGCAAGGTGTCGTGGTCTTTTCTGGGAGAAAGTGACAAGACACTGGGCGTCCTCCTGCCCAGAACCCAAACACACAGCCAGCTTGATGGCATTGCCAGGCCCGCTCCCTGTGCCAGCTTTGTGTCCTTCAGCTCCTCCAGCAACCTGAAACGCGTGGCAGGAGCAGGCAGCCCAGCTGGCCCTTGCCCGTCTGACACGTGTGACCGTGCAGGGGTGGCGGGGCAGGGGGTGGGGATGGAGAGAGATGCCTGGCATGTTCCACTTGTGATTCAAAAGTCCTCAGTCGACAGCCTGTAAGGGAAAGCATAGGACACACGGCTGTACATGGTGAGACCAGATTTAAGTAACTAAATATCTGAGCATCTAAAAAAGTCAGAGAGGATCAACATCCAGTGTAACTCAGCTGGGGTGGGAATAGGGTAACTTTCATTTTCATCTTTTCTTTTTCTAGATTGTTTACAGTGATGGTACTACCTTTGTAATCAGAATAGACCCCAAAATCTGTTTTCATTTTTAAAAAAGGAGTTTAAAAAATGAAGCCCCCCCCACCTTTCTTGGGTGTCTGGGGCGCAGATTCTCTTTGTGGCTCTGCTGCTTAGGTGCTGTGTGATCTGAAGCCAGACCACACCCTCTCTGTTCTCCATCCTCGAGGGCAGCGATTAGCTGGTCTCTGAAGTTTCATCAGTTAGTGGAGTCCTGCAGTATGGAATTTCCCAAGGGATGGGCTCCTGTAGCCCAGGTCAGCACTCCTACCTGCCCCAGCTGCCCAGACCCCCTCTGGCTGCTCCCTCCCCCCTCCACCTGCCACCCCAGTGTTTGTCCTGTGTCCCCCGTGGACCCATCTGTACCACAAACAAGATTCCCAGGCCCTCGAGGAACTTGCTTCCAGAAAGCAGACCTGTCTGGAAACAGCTAACAAACATACACAAAGAAGGTCATCCCAGAGAGGGGTACGTCTGCCACGGGAAAAACAAAAAAAAAGGCACTGGGGAGACGGCACGGGAGGGTGGAGGTGGTGTATTTTCACTGGTTGGTCAGGGAAGGCCTCATTGGAGAGGTAGCATTTGAGCTGAGATCTCAATGACAAAGAATCAGCCCAGAGAATATGTGTACATGGATGGGGTCGGGGAGCTGGGCCGGGGTCGGGGAGGAGCTCCAAGAGAATGGACCAGCAAAGGCGCTGAGGCAGGAACAGGCAAGGCATGTCCCAGGGAAACACGCCTGCTGGGGCCTGGAGCACAGTGAAAGACGGGTGAGTTGGCCAGGCACAGTGGCTCACACCTGTAATCCCAGCACTTTGGGAGGCAGAGGCTGGCAGGCGGATCACCTGAGGTCAGGAGTTCGAGACCAGCCTGGCCAACATGGTGAAACCCCATGTCTACTAAAAACACAAATATTAGCTGGGCGTGGTGGCAGGTGCCTGTCATCCCAGGTACTTTCGAGGCTGAGGAAGGAGAACCTGGGAGGCAGAGATTGCAGTGAGCTGAGACTGTGCCACGGCACTCCAGCCTGGGCGACAGAGTGAGACTGCCTCAAAAAAATGAGAGAGAGAGAGAGAGAATGGTGAGTCTCTGAAGTTGGAGGATTCTGGGTAGCTTGGGACCCTCTTCAGGGGCACAGAGCAGCCACAGGAGGTTGTGCACCACTAGAGGGCATGGTTTCTCTCTTACGAAATCACTCTGGAGTTAGGAAAGTGGATTTTAGGGGTGAAAGGAAAGAGGGAGTTGAGGGAGAGAAAGGGTCCAGGCAGGATGACCTGGGCTTGGAGACACAGCGAGTGGTTGGCGGGCGGTCATGTGGTGCGAGGCACATCTTCCAGGGTCATCTCGCAGCGTCCAGGCCCCTCCAGCAGCACGGCTGGAAGTGGGGTGAGGAAAGGGAGCCACTAGGGGCCTCCCCCGGATGGGGCTTGGTGGGGTCTAAGATTGCAGCTCAAACTCCCTCCATGCCAACGCTGGGTCGGGGAGAGGTGACCTATAAAATAGCGGGCCTGAGTCACAGGTGGGGAGTCTGCCATTGCCTTAGGGGGACAGCAGCACTGACACAGGCAACTTTAAGAAAGGGGTCGTGGTCCCAGCCTGGGTGGGGCTCTCAGGGTGTCCCCGGAGATAGCTGTGGATGTAACCTGGCTGGGGCATATGTGGGCCTGTTGGTGCAAGCGTGTGTGTCTGGGGGGCGCCTGCCACCTGCCAGTGCGGGGGGGTGGCCCAGCTGGCCCCAGGCCTCCCCCGCGATGTCTGTTTGGGAGAGGCAGACCCACAGAGCAAGGGAAGCCAAGTAATGGAGTTAGGAAGCTGGAACCCTGTCCCCTCCAGCAAGCTGGCGAGCTCCCAAGAGGACGGAATAACAGCTGCCTCTGCTGGGCACTCGGGGCCGGTGTGGGTTTGGGCAGCTGTGACCTTGAACACATCCTTTCACACCTCTGAGCCTCGTTTTCGCATCTGTAAAATGGAACAGCTTGGCAGGGTCATTGTGTTGACGATGGTGAGCACTGTCTTGTTGGAACACACAGGGTTTTAGGTGCCAGCTGCTGGGAAGATGCTTATGGTCTTCAGGAGCATGGACGAGAGGGCTTTGCCCTCCTTGTCTGGGAAAAGAAGGGAAAACAGAATGTCCCCTCCTCAGTCCCCAGGCCTCCATCACAGTGACCCCATCAGACCTGAAACTTGGAAAAGGAACCAAAAATTAGCCTCAGGCCTGAGCCAAAGGAACTCAAAGCCAGGGGAAGGGTCTGGAGGGAGGGCCTGGGGGTGGGAGTCAGAGTGGCCAGTGAGCCAGTGACTGTAGTGTCCTTCCCAGCTCTGTAAGCAGTGTGGCCCCCACAGCCAGGCCCGGGCTTATCCCAGAACAGCACCTGCCCTGGGGCCTCGACCCCAGCCTCCCACCCGCTCCTTCGCTTATCCCACAGTCCTTCGAGGGAGACGTTTCACAGGAGCAGCTGGACACCCACTTCAGGATGCAGGCCCCTGCCCCAGCTGGCCACCTTGGCGAAGCCACTTCCTGTGGCCAGCAGAGGAAGTGATGTCAGGGCACAGATGGGTGCAGAGGGTGTGGGAAAAGGACTGCGTGAGGGGCCGCCTTTGTTAGAAATGACTCCATGTCCCCCGAGTCCGCCAGCCCCCATTTGTCATCGGTAACGGCCATTGTGACTGCCTCCGAGGGGGGCCCCAGCCAGAACCCCACAGCCGCAAAGAGCCAGGGCCAGATGGAGAAAGGGCTTTGTGTCCAGGGAGGGGTCCTTCCATGCGGGGTTGTGTGTTTTTAAAACATCATAATAAATGGGCTCCTCTCCCCACTCCCCACTGAGCACATCAGCCATGCAGTGAATGGGAGAGATTTTCCATGCAGTGGGAGGTCAAGTCTGGGGAGAATTCGCCGGTGTCCAGGGGCTAGAGAAAGGCTGTGATTGCTGATGATAAATGTGCCCAGCGTGGGGCGTTCTCCCCTCTCTGTCCTCCCCTCTCTATCCTGCGCCAGCCAGCCCTGGAGACACACTTCCCTGCACAGCTACAGATGCCCACCCCTGGTGCTACGCCTGGGGGTCCCAGGCCTGGGGACAAACGCCAGTGGTGGGGGTTTCAAGGCCCTCGCTCTGAGGTCTCTGCCCTGGGCAACAAGGCTGACCAGAGGTGGACCTGGCTGAGATGGATAGCAGGAATTTCCATCCCAGGCATGGGAATCACAGAGCTTAAGCCTTCACCCACAGCCCTGCAGTGGCCGTGCTGTCTTTCCGGGCCCCCTCTCCCTCCTCAGTCCTGAATCAGCAACTGGGCTCTGGTCCAGCTTGGCTGTTAATTTGCTGTGTGATATTGCATTAGTCACTTCCCCTCTCTGAGCCAGTAGAACTCGGGGCTCCAGAGGCTCCAGGCTCTCAGAACATTGACTTTCTATGTGTCTAGTCTACTGGGGCTCAGGTGGTGCCAGGCTAAGGAAACTGCTTGTGGGGTTTCTGACTCCCACACACAGTTCAGCTAGAGAGCAGCTCCTGCCTGCCGCCGCCCCCTGTCATATGCACTGTGTTTGTTTGCTTTGAGACAGTTTTTCTGCATCGTCCAGGCTGGAGAGCAGTGCTGAGATCTCGGCTCACTGCAACCTCCACCTCCCAGGTTTAAGCGATTCTTATGCCTCAGCACCCTGAGTAGTTGAGATGATAGGCACCCACCACCACAGCCAGCTAATTTGTGTATTTTCAGTAGAGACAGGGTTTCTTTCTCCATGTTGCCTGGGCTTGTCTCAAACTCCTGACCTCAAGTGATCTGCCCGCCTTGGCCTTCCGAAGTGCTGGGATTACAGGTGTAAGCCACTGTGCCCAGCCCATGGTGCCTGCTAAGATATTTGCAACTGTTTTCTCAGTTGACCTTTCACAGCAATATCCAAAAGTTGACAGAACAGGAACTGTTAGGCACTTCTTTATAGATGGGGAAACTGAGGTCCTGAGAAGTCAAACAACCTCCCAAGGTCTCACAGTGCAGGGTGAGACTTGGAACCAGGTCTGCTGGCTCTCAGGTCAGGCTCAGAGTCATGGTAAGGCCACAAAATTCCTCTGGCTTCCCCCAGGAATAGTGACAATCTCCTGCTCAGGAAAGCTGGAGCCACCCCCTCCTCTCAGAAGACCCTCTGAGAAGTACAGTGTCTTTACGTTTGTCCTGAAGTCATTCCTTCGCCTCCTGGGCCCTCACTCCTGCTCTTCCAGGTGGGTGAGATTCTGACGCCTCTTACACAAGCCTGTGTCTGCACAGCAGTCCCTGGGAGGAAGCCTACAGGTGGGCATGGGCCCGGCTGTCCTACACGCTCCACTCCCTCCCAGATGGGCGTCCTGTCCCAGACGCCAAGGGGGACACCAGGAAGAGTGTAGTGTGTTCCCTGCCCTCCAGGAGCAGCCACCAAAACTGCAAAGGAGCCTTTGACCTGTCTGACTCAAAATAGGCTTGCCAGAAGCTGGAAGGTACCCACGAGACCCTAGCCTGGTCACCTCACCCTCCTGCATTTTAAATGGGTGGTGACATGAGGAACTTGTCTACAAGGAAGCCAGCGTGGAGGTGAGGAGTGCAAACCTGTGTCTTCTGGAGAATATTTGGATAAGAAGCCCTGGGGGACCAGGCTGCAACCTCCAGACTGGGAAGTGCGCTGTTTAGTTAGTTTAAAAGGTAGAATTCCGGCCATGGCTGGAATCTCAAATTGCAGCTGAGCGTAAGGAAGGCTTTTCTAACTATATTAGGTCTGTCCAAAGAAGAACTTGGCTGCGAAAAGCAGTGATGACTTCCCCATCCCCAGAGGTATGTGAGTCAAGGTTGGCTGAGGAGGTGATGGGAGAAGTTGGATGAGATAGCCTTTTAAATAACCTCCATAGAGACATCATATGGGCAGGTAAAGGCAAATTAGAGGTGAGAGTTTGAATGGCGCCCTTCGGAGGTCCCATCCAGAGGTGCTGGTGGTCATTTTGCTCTAAGGCCTGGGACGGGCGGGCTGGAGCAGGGTTAGGAGAGCCCAGCAGTAAATGTTTCCTCCTCCTCCTTCCCCGGGTTCTACCCACACTCTGCTTTAGGGCCTCCATATAGCAATGGCAAGGAAAGTGACCTTAATTTAAGCAAATTTGCTTTTTGAAGAAAAAATTTACTCAACCGGACATTTTCACACATGAACAGATTCCCCATAAGGGATCTTTAAACCTCAAAGTGTTAGAAGCAGAGGAGGGCTTGAGAGACTGACTTGGCTAGCCTCCTCATTTTACAGATGGAAACTCCAAGGCCGGGGAGCGAACGGCCACACGGGAATGCCAGTCCCCAGCGGGAGGCAAACCCACGGCTCTGACTCCAGCAGTTTTTCTTGTCCTCCATTTGACTGTCTTGTTATTACATCTGTGCAGGGATGTGTCTTCTTTCACAGCTTCGTGGCGGGATAGCTGGACCATTCTTGGATGCAGCTTTAAAAGCAGGCTGCGCTTTTGCAGCTTAGGCCCAAACAAGTTCTACTGCTAGGAAAAAACACTTTGTGTGGGAATTTTCCTGCCAGCAGGAAACCCAGATCCGGCCCGGCAGAGGCAAGGATTTCTAGGGGAGCCTATCTTAGATGTGGGTCCTCTGTGAAGATGGAGCAGCAGGAAGCCCTGCAGGGAGTCAGGGCTGAGAGACGTGGCTCAAGCCTCGCTTCCTGCCATCGACCAGGTGACCCTTCATGTCCCTTGTGGCGCCACACTTTCATCTGTAAAATGGGAAGAGAATCCCGGCCCTGGGCCTTGCGAGGAGTAAATAGGTGAGATATTGGAAGCACTGGCGCATAGTAGACCTAAATGCCCATTTCCAGTTGAGCGGAGCTTGGAAGACAGATTCTAGTATCAGGTTACCCAAATTTGCCCTCTAGCTGTGCCACTTACTAGTTTTATAGCTCTGTGCCAGTCACTTGAACACGTTTGGTTTCAGTTTTCTCATCTGTACTGTGGGGGTAATAATCACATCCAACTCATAAGGCTGTGGTTCCCAAACTGTGCCAAGTCATCCCAGGGTTCATCAACAAACTCCCAGGGGTGCTGTGGGATTTTTTTTTTTTTTTTTTTTAAAGACAAAGTCTTGCTCTTGTACCCCAGGCTGGCGTGCAATGACGCAATCTCGGCTAACTGCAATCTCCGCCTCCTGGGTTCAAGAGATTTTCCTGCCTCAGCCTCCCAGATAGCTGAGACTACAAGTGCATGCCACCATACCTGGCTAATTTTGTATTTTAAGTAGAGGCAGGGTTTCACCATGTTGGCCAGGCTGGTCTCCAACTCCTGACCTCAGATGATCCACCCGCCTCGGCCTCCCAAAGTGCTGAGATTACAAGTGTGAGCCACTGTGCCTGGCCCAGCTGTGGAATATTTTTAATCTTCAAGGGAAACACAGTAATTCTGGATAGCTGTCAGACACTGCACCACCAACTAGCTCCAGGTAGCTCACAGTTTCAACCTCGTATCACTCTGCTTTCCTTTATTTGGCACCGTATCTTTGCAAAGCTGGGATTGTGGCATCCGGGAGTAACCCATGACAAACAACAAGAGTAGCGGTGTCCACTCAGCTTCCAAAGTTTGAGAAGTTGTGCAGCGCCCGACAGGTGCACACGTCCCCAATCATGAGTGTTTGTGACTATGTAGGAATGGAATAAAAATAATTTTTTTCTTTCAATGTATCCTAAGATTTTAGAATATAAATATTTACAAAGCTGTTTGGATGTAATTACTTCATACATTCCTGTTAGGAACTTCTTTTTGGCCTTGGGATAGCTTAAAAAAATTACTCAGATGCTAGCAATCAAAATGTTTGGGCATCTCTGTCTAAGGTTATTGTGGAGCTCATTAAGTTCATATGAACCACCCTCTGAGCAGCGCCTGGCAGGGTAAGCGTCCAGGAACCCCGAGACCCCATTACTCTCCCACCCAGCAGGCACCTATGCAGCCTGGCCATAGGTGGCTCTCATCTAGCCCAAGCAGACCTTGGGGCCCAAGCCAGGGTCAGGGAGAAGTGAGGGCTCTGCACAGGCCTCGCATGCCCGATACTTACTCCTTTACTTTTTGTGTGTGTGTTTGTTTGGAAACAGTCTCACTCTGTCACCCAGGCTGGAGTACAGTGGTGCAGTCTCCACTCATGGCAACCTCCACCTTCTGGGTTCAAGCAGTTCTCCCACCTCAGCCTCCTGAGTAGCTGAGATTAGAGGCGCACACCACCACGCCCGCTAATTTTTGTATTTTTAGTAGAGATGGGGTTTTGCCACATTGGCCTGGCTGGTCTGGAGCTCCTGGGCTCAGGCGCTCCACCTGCTTCGGCTTACCACAATGCTGGGATTACAGGCGTGAACCACCACACTGGCCTCCTCCCTTACTGAGGTTGCATTCACTGTGCACCTGCTGTGTGCTGGCCAGCAGAGTCCACTGATGCTCCCTCCAGGCAGGAACCTCAGGTGGGCCTTTCATTCTTCTTCCTTATCTCCTGGCAGTCTCTGCCTCCAGGACACCTGGGGTATGGGGACACAGCAAGAGGGCAACAGCTCCATCAAGAGCCATCCGGTGCTGCTACAACAGAGAGGCATGGAGGAGGCACTTGGCCTGTGTCTCTGCCGAGGCCAGAGCTGAATCTTTGCACCAGGGCTGAGAGGAGGGGCGAGGTGGGAAGAGTCAGGTGGTGGGGCCGCCAGACGCAGGGCCTGCTGCACTAAGGGATGTCTAATGTTGGCTTTCCTCAGTCATGTCTGCACCCACTTTATAAATGGTCTGCATTAGAGTTATAAAACAAAGTTGTCATATAGCCTTCAGTGCTGCAGAGCACCAGGGCAGCCGTCACTCCGGGGCTAGGGGCAGTGCAGTTAGAAGATGGGGGCAGGCAGGCAACATGCACCCATGGACCCCCGTGCCCCTTCTTCTGTGGCCATGACCTATCCCTGGAGGGAGGCTCAATCCTGCCATTTCAAAGATGAGCTGCATGAGGCCGGCAAGGGGCTGGTTCAGACCCAGGGGCATCTGAGTCTGAAGGCAGAGCTCTGTCCCACACCCCTCAGGGCTGAGACGGAGATAAGATGCTGGTGGGGGAGGTGGGTATGGAGCCTGGCAAGTTCTCTACCACCCAGATGCCCTCCTGACTCCATCCTGCTCCCCCAGAGCTGCCTGGCCTGGCAGGGAGGCCTCCGTGGCCATCTCAGGATCTGCACAGTGACCAGCTCTCAGACCACTGGATGCCAATGTCCAGCTCCCTGGGTTGTGATCAAGTCATCCTGTCATCTCCTCATCAAATCCCCAAGCAGCCCTAGCGGGCTGCCAATTTGCCTACAGTGAACGTGTCCCTGTACCTGGCAGTGAGAAGCGGGTGTCACAGAGCCCTGATCTGGCCCCAGGAATCTGCCTTGCTGTTCCCACGTTAGCTGCCTACTCACTGGTGGCCTCAGGCAAGTCATGGGAACCATTTGAATGGTCTTCAGTTTCCTCTGCTTTGATGAGAGAGCCCTGTGGACTACAGAGTTCTGGCCACTGTCAAGGTGTTATTAGGATTCCTGAGTATGGAGACACCCGCGTCGTTACAGAGCTACATCAGTGATAGGTGGTGTGGAGTCTGGGGCAACAGCCCAAATGCCAGTCTTTTCTCAGGTTCAAACCTTTGCTTCACCTCTTTGTTAGCTGTGTGACCTTAGACAAGTTGCTTCACCTCCCTGAGCCTCCATTTAACCATCTCTGAAATGGGGATTATAGAACATACCTTACAGGGTTGGTGCCGGAATTCCATAAATTCTTGCAAACATAGCACCTGATGCTGGGTAATCATTAGTTGTTCTTTCGATGCAGCAGCATGTACCTACTGTGTGCCAGGCCCCTCCCAGGCATTCATGCATGTTTGTCTCATGTGATCCTCAGAGCAGCCTAGAGACAGGGGCAGAATGTCCACCTTTTGTGCTCATCAGACATAGCGAGGTAGGAGTTAAGGTCCTCTCCCTGGGCCCCACAGAACACACTGGATGAAGCTGGAGTCATGTGTCATCTTGTTAGCTACCCACCCCCAGCTCCCATACATGCACTGCCCAGGGCCTAGAGCCCCGAGCCAGTGACAGCTCATGCATTTCCTCCTAAGCTCCGCAGTCTCGGCAGGGTCTCCTGGTCCACAGAGAGAAAGCACAGTCAGGCATTCTGCTCCTGGAAAACCAGGTGTCCCCTTGGCCCCTCTGCCTGTAGAGGACTCCCTAGGGCCCAGCGTGGCCTTCTAGACCACAGAACAAGTGCATGATCCCAGAGACCACACAGGCCTCCCCAGACACCACCCTCTCCCCTCCCTCGGCTCCAGGCGGAGCCTCTAGCTGGAGGGGCTGGGCAGCCATGTGCCACCCCTCAGCTTCATTCACGGTTTCCTCTGGGCAGTCAGCAGAGGAGGACAGGCCCCCCACAGCTCATGCCCAGCCACCTGATCATTTGGCATTTGGTGCTGGAAAGTTTGTTTTCCTAAGTGGATTGTAAACCAGCAGCCCAGCGGCCTGGTTTCCCTGCTTCTGGGCGCTGGCAGTGGCCACACCCTCCTTCCTGTTTGTCTCACCTCCTGAGGTGCTGTTCTTTCCAGGGAGATGAGTGGGCCAGGATTTCCATTTGGCCCCTTTGTGGGAGGAGACTGCCAAACGCACAGCCTCCGTCTGCTCTGAAGTCTCCTCATCCTTCGCACTGAGGGCTGGATCTGGCTGGGTGGGGGTTGGGAGAAAGAGGCAAAGGGGTGGGTCAGAGCCGCAGACCATGGGAGGTGAGCTCTGTGGGGAGGCTTCTGGGAAGGAGGGCTTCCCCTGGGGGAGGAGACCTGCAGGGGGCTGAGGCCTGGTGCAGCCAGCTCACCCCACCCCTGCCCCACAGCCCTGGCTCCTGTCCCGATTGCCAGCCTGGCAGGGGCTGCAAAGGGCAGCTGTGACTCCAGGGCAGAGCCGGCCTGGTTTGAGCTCCAGCCCCAGCCCCATTTCCAGCCCATTGCATCTGGTGGCGTCACCATGGGGAACTGGATAGAGGCCGGGCAGGGACAGTGGAGTGGATGCTGGGAGGCCCAAGGGGTGTCCTCACCCGGACAAGTCACCTCCCCGCCCGGGACCTCCCTGGCCTCTCTGCCTGTAATGAAGTACAATCACGTGGCATCGCAGAGTGGGGACTGGCTCTTTATAAAAACCAGCCTCTTAAAAGCTAGGGCGAGATGGGAAACTGAGGCAGCAGGAATGCCAGACTTGACCCAGGTTGCCGACTGCATCCCCAGCAGGGCTCTGGCTGCCCCCTCCCCCGTCTCCCCTGCCCTCTTCCTCTGCGATGGGCCCCCAGGGTGGGTGAGGGGTGCCACAGGGCCCTCCCAGCCACAGCCTCACGGAGGTCTCCACTCCCTCGCAGGCACTGATTCCGGCAGCGAGGCGCTCCCCGACTCCTTCCCGTCGGCGCCGGCAGAGCCGCTGCCCTACTTCCTGCAGGAGCCACAGGACGCCTACATTGTGAAGAACAAGCCTGTGGAGCTGCGCTGCCGAGCCTTCCCCGCCACGCAGATCTACTTCAAGTGCAACGGCGACTGGGTCAGCCAGAACGACCATGTCGCACAGGAAGGCCTGGACGAGGCCACTGGTGAGCCCATACCACTTGCTTGGGCACCCCAGGACACCCCAGGCCCAGAGGCACAGGCCTGGCTCCATGTGAGACTTCGCACAGCCATGGTGCCCTTCTGGGCCTCAGTTTCCCCCCGCCCCCTCCCCGGGCTTCACCGTGGATCAGCGTCTCCCCAGGTGCTGGCCACGTGTCCCAGCCTGACTTCGGGACCATCCCCACTGCATTCAACAGCACCGAGGGCCCCGTGAGCCCTCTGCTTCCCTTTTCCATTTTCTCTCCATCCTTCTGCTTCTGTCAGGCGCAAGTTCCCATTGTGGGGACTCCAGCCCTCCCAGACACCTGCCAAGCTCCCTGAGTGACCAGGAGGGCCGGTCTCTGCCTCAGCCCTGGCACCGACACAGAATTCAATGCAATCGTTATTTTTACAGTTCCCTGCTGTTTGTGGAAAGTGATACTGGTTTCCATTCACAATAATGATATGGCATTTCCTGCATAGAAATAAGTTGTTTTAGGTTAAAAAGAAAAAGCTGATAGGATTAAGTAAATAACCATACAAGCGGTACTGGGATGTAGCCCAAATCTGGAGGGAGAGAGGAGAGCAGCCAAAGCTGGGAAACTCGAGGAAGTATGGGGTTCCTTCCTTCCTGGATATGTGGGGGCCCTCGGTACCCCCAGAGGAGGAGGCAGAACCCTGGGGCTCCCCACATCTCCAGCGTTGGGCCTGCTCCCGGGGTGCCCTTGGGTCTAAGTGAGGGGCTCTTACTCACTTGTCACCAGGCCCCTGTTGGTCGCACAGCAGCCCTCGGGGTGAACAGCCCTTCTCCAGGCTTAAGACAGGCAGGTGGCTGATTTTGTATTTTTAGTAGAGACAGGGTTTCTCCATGTTGGCCAGGCTGGTCTCGAACTCCTGACCTCAGGTGATCCACCCACCTTGGCCTCTCAAAGTGCTGGGATGACAAGCATGAGCCACTGTCCCCTCTAGCTACTCAAGAGGCTAAGGCAGGAGAACCGCTTGAACCCAGGAGGCAGAGGTTGTGGTAAGCTGAGATCGTGCCATTGTACAGCCTGGGCAATAAGAATGAAACTCCATCTCAAAAACACAAAACAAAACAAAAAACCAGGCAGGTGGGACAGCCCTTCAGTCACCTGTCAGGCTCAGTGGGCTCCTGGGTAGCTTTCCTGGCTCTTTGTTTTGTTTTCCTCGTCTCTTTCCGGCGCCTTTTCTTTCTCCTTCTTCGGCCCGCTTTCCTTCCCTGGCTCTCGCTGCTCATTTCTCTCTCTCTTCCCTGTGTGTCTGTCTTGCTCTCCTCCCCATGTCCCTTCTTTCTTTTTCTCTCCACCCCCCTCTCTGTCTCATTCTCTGTCTCCTGACATGCTGTCTCACTGTCCTTCTTTCCCCCTCTTTAGTTTCTGTTTTGTCACATAAAGCTCACAGATTTCAGAACCAGTCAGGCTTAAAACCATACTCCAGAACGTATTCAAGGTCACTGAACTGTAGGCTTACAAATGGTTAAAATGCTAAGTTTTATAGAATGTGTACTTTAACACAATTTAAGCATAATTTTTAAAAATAGATTTGGAGTCTCATGCTCACCTAAAATATAAAAATGGAAAAAGGAATATATATTTTTTTGAGACAGAGTCTCGCTGTGTCGCCCAGGCTGGAGTGCAGTGGTCCGATCTTGGCTCACTGCAACCTCCGCCTCCCGGGTTCAAGCAATTCTCCTGCCTCAGCCTCCCGAGTAGCTGGGACTACAGGCATGCATCACTACACCCGGCTAACTTTTTGTATTTTTAGTAGAGACGGGGTTTCACCGTGTTAGCCAGGATGGTCTCGATCTACTGACCTCGTGATGTGTCTGCCTCAGCCTCCCAAAGTGCTGGGATGACAGGCATGAGCCACTGTTTCCAGCCAGAAAAAAAGGAATTTTTAAGGGAAACAAAACAATACATATTTGCCAGCTGCCCTCACTCTGTGGCTGAGTGACCCTGGGGAAGTCACTCCACCTCTCTGAGCCCCAGTTCTCTTTGTAAACTGGGAAGTTGACAGAAGGTGCTGGTGAGGGGAGAGCCAGGTGGCGCACGCACGGCATGCAGCAGCGTGCCAGGGCCCAGCAGGCAGTTGATAAACGCCCGCTTCCTCTGTCCTCTTTCCGGGCTTTCCTTGGCCTCTTTCTGTCACATGATCCTTACTTCTCTGCCCACTGAGCCCCTCTGGCCTGTATCAGAGGTCAGCCGTGGAGGTCCAGCAAGGCAAGGGAACAGTGTGCCTGCTGGGGCCCCTCACAGGCCGTTAGTAATAGTAATAATAGCCTTGTGCTTATTACCAACAGTAACAGCATGGCTCTTACTCCCCTGCCACCAGGCACACAGGCCCTGCCAGCCCTAGAAATTGGGGCACTGTTGTCCCCATTAGCTGCAAATAATGGGCAGTGCTTCCTCGGCAGTGGTGGGGCCTGATTGCATTTCAGCCTCCTGCTCTCTAGCCCTGGCCTTCCCTGGCACTGTCTGAGGCCCTGAAAACACAGAGGACAGCTGGGGACCAGGAGAGGCAGAACGGGCCCCCACCAGCTCATGCCGGATCGGGGCAGCCAGCCTCACCCTGGGTGTCCTGAGCCAGGCATTGCCATGCTTGGGGGAGCAAGCTGGCGCTGGGTCCCAGGTCTGGGAGACCAAAGGCCCCCGTCCTGTGTATGTACCCTGCGTCTCTGTGCTCCCTGCGTCTCCATGCTCCCTGCGTCTCTGTGCTCCTTGCGTCCCTGTGCTCCCTGCGTCTCTGTGCTCCCTGCATCTCGGTGCTCCCTGTGTCCCCGTGCTCCCTGCGTCTGTGCTCCCCGCGTCTCTGCACTCCCTGCGTCTCCATGCTCCCCGCGTCTCTGTGCTCCCTGTGTCTCCATGCTCCCTATGTCTCCGTGCTCCCTGCGTCTCCATGCTCCCTATGTCTGTGCTCCCTGCATCTCCGTGCTCCCTGCGTCTTCGTGCTTCCTGTGTCTCCGTGCTCCCTATGTCTCTGTGCTCCCTGCGTCTCTGCTTGCTGGTGGTCATGGATGAGGTATCATGCCTCCTCCCCGGTGGTGGTTTCCTTCTGTCTAGCTATTGGTGCTGCTGAAACCTTCTTGCATGGATGACCCCCTTAAAAGAGCTCAGTCTTCTAGGTTCACAGCCTGGTAAGCAAGGGGCAGGGGCTCTGCTCCCTGGGCCATGCAGCATTGACTGTGGAACCAGCGCCCCTGGGCAGCCATAGCAGGCAGACACTGCCACTCACCCCTGAAGCATCCTCATCTTGGGATGGCAAACCCCCAGCTGCCTCCCATTTACATACTTGGCCATCAGGACGGGGCTGTCCCCCTGTCTGGACTCCCTGCACAAGGACCCCGCCCTCCTCAACAATAGGAGAGTTACAACAATGACTTCATCAGCAGAGGTCCTGAAAGGAGTTGTGGGCAAGGGAACCAAGTTTAACCTGGGAAAGACACCAGAGAGCTGACCTCTGCTCTGCGGCAGCTTGCGGTGGGACTTGGGGCCTGCCACCTACCCTCTCTGGGCTTCAGTTTCTTCAAAGGTAAAAGAAGCAGCTGGTTGAGATCCAGATGACTTGCCAGAGTATATTTGTGTCCAGTGGGCGCTGCGGCAGAGCAGCCAGCGCCCAGTCTGGAGTGCAGTGGTACGATCAAGTGACTTGTTTAGAGTTTACCCTTAGAGTTTACTATGATGAGGGATCTGAGGCTCAGAGAGGCTGAGTAAGTTATCAAAGGTCCCCCAGCTGGGGTTTGAGGGTGGGGCCAGGACGCAAACCCGTCCAACCATCCAACCCTGTCCTTACGCACCACGCCACTGGGTGTGCAAACCTTAACAACTCATGGTACAATGAGAGGGTGAGATAGGGTACATCGTGGCAGGGAGGAGCAGCTTTAGAAATTCTGAGACACGAGACAGGGAGGCTTCCTGCAGGAGGAGGAGGCCTCTGTAACCTTTGGGGAAGAACTTCAGATGGATGTCCCCATTCCTGGCAGGTTCCCTCCTTTCCTGAGCATGGAGGGCTTCGTTGAAGGATTGTTGACAGAAGACTGAGTAACCTTTTTTATAGGTTGGTGGGTTCCATTATCTAGGGAGTTTCCTAGGCCCTGGAAGGGAGCCATTGAGAGATCAGGGGCTCCCTGGAAGAGGGACTTCCTCAGCTCCAGGCACACAGGGCCTGAATGGTAATCAGGGAGAGCCGGCGTCCCACCTCTGCTCATGCTGAGCCCCCTTCCTGTGCCAAGCCTGGGCCACCGCAGCGAGCAGGACAAAGCTCCGTCTTGTTCTCCTGCAAGAGACAGACGTTTAACCCATGAACGCGTCCATAAATAATATGGGTCCAGTTAATGGTGGGTTCTGGGAGGAGATAAGCCTGGGTAGGGGAGTGATTGCTGCATAGACAAACATCTGGAGCAGCAATGGGAGTGTCCAGCCATGCTGGGAGAGCATGGGGAAGGTGCAGCAGGGAGGGGCTTTCCTTGGGAAGTGAGGCTGAGCTGAAATCTGGCAGTGTCTGGGAAGCCACTGGGCCCAGAGGTGATAGAAGAGTTCCAGGCAGGGGACTGATGTGCAAGGGCCTGTGGCTGCAGAGCCAGGGCACATGAGGGCCTGGAAGACACCTGATGAGGCCGCAGTGTGGTGGGAATGGCGGATGCACAGTGCGGCTCAGAGCTACTTGCAGGGATGACCCTGCTGGTCTGCAGGCCACTGAGACCCCGCAGGAAGGGTCTCCTATCAAGGAGGAATGACACACCACGTGTGCATTTTGGAGATGACACTAGCTGCCAAGTGGAAGGTGCACTGGATGGGGCAGAGGGCTTTTGTTAGCCTCTGCAGTGTGTAGGTGAGCGGCCGTGAGGCTTGGGCCAGGGTGGAGACAGGAGACAGGAGGAATGGGTAGAAAGGGGCACCTGGGTAGGAGAGCCAGCAGGACCTGTGGTGGAAGGCAGAGGGGTGTCCTATGTCTCACATCCTGGCTTTGCCCCTGCCTCCTGACAGTTCTCTCTTCTCCTCCCAGGCCTACGGGTGCGTGAGGTGCAGATCGAGGTGTCGCGGCAGCAGGTGGAGGAGCTCTTTGGGCTGGAGGATTACTGGTGCCAGTGCGTGGCCTGGAGCTCTGCGGGCACCACCAAGAGTCGCCGAGCTTACGTCCGCATCGCCTGTACGCCACCTTGACCCCCACCCCGACCCCCACCCCGTCCCTGCAAGACCCTTACCCATCACTGAGGATGCTGTAGAGGGAACTTCACATCTGTGGGGCCCCTCCAGCATCCCTGGCTGAGGATGCCCATGGCAGAGACATCCCTGTGCATGGATGCCGGCTCAGAGAGGGCTCCTAGACCCACAACCTGGGCCCCTTTTCATCTGCTTCTGTAGAAAGGAAGCTGGCAGCTTCCTCACCCATCCTATCCCGGGCCACTATGTGCTTAGGATCCCAGAGTCAGGGAAGGAACCCTGTTCCCCCAAGTCAGTCTAGTGAGGCCCCTTCCTTTAGAGAAGATGAAATTCCCCAGGCAAAGGCCAGGTGGGCCCATGAACAGTTCCTTGGGTCTGCACTGCCACCAAGTGGCCAGAGTGTAGCACATCAGGTTCCAATCTGCCCGCACCTGACTGCCTTGGGACCCTCTCGCTTCTCCCAGACCTGCGCAAGAACTTCGATCAGGAGCCTCTGGGCAAGGAGGTGCCCCTGAACCATGAGGTTCTCCTGCAGTGCCGCCCGCCGGAGGGGATGCCCGTGGCCGAGGTGAGCGGGGACGTAGGGACCACTGAGCACATCCCTGTGGCCATGCCTGCGGAGGCCAGGCAGCATGGTATTTACCACCAGCCATGATGCTCGTCTCCCAGAGCCCTCCCCCTTTTACAGATGAGATCCAGGCTTGGGACAGGGAAGGGAGCTACCACCTCTGCAGAACGCAGCACATGCCAGATCCCAGCTGGGCCTGCCGCAGGCATAATGCCACGGGATGGGGCGACTAGGGCAGAAATCCCCCCAGAACTCCTTGGCAGGGGCTCCCTAGGTAGACCCCCCCAGCTCAGTCTTTATCTCCTGCCCCACCCAGAAGCCAAGGCCCCAGCTTTGTGGCTGCCAAAGAGTCCCATGATGCGTGTGTGTGAGTGTGTTCTCCCCCACCAGCCAGTCACCCCTTCCTGAAAGCACACAGCCGTTGGATTACCTGTCCTCCCTCACCACCCGTACCTGTGTTCCAGACACTCCCTGCACTGGTGGTCCAGGGATTAGAGCTTTGCCCAGTGGAACAGAGGGTTGGGGCAGTCAGGACCTTGGACTTCCAGCTTGGGATCAGCCCTGTCTGATCCCCAAAACCGTGCACTCATCACTCAGCCTCTCCCAGGCCTAGCCCTCCTCTGCACAATGGACTCAGACGAACACCCCTGTTCGTGTACCCTAGGCACTTGGCACGCTGGTCTCTGCAGCCGCCCTGCAAAGCGATGTTACCATTCCATCCTACAGTGGGGAAGCAGGGCTGGGAGGGGCCCAGTGGCCACCCAGGGCAAGGCAGCTGGTGAGTGGCAGGGCTGGGGTTTGGACCCAGGTCTGCCAGACCCGGGGACCTTGTTCCTATCACTTCCCAGCCTTTTCATCCTGGCTAGCAGAGCCGGGAGAAGTTAATGATAAAGACAGATACTCCTAGCTAGTGCTTATTTAGTTAGCTTAACTCAACTTACTCTGAGCACTGTTCTCGGCACCTCACACATGCGAACTCGTGTAATCCTCACGATGGATCCCTATGGGATGGGTGCTATTCACTTCCATCTTGCAGTTGATGAAATTGAGGCCCTGAGTGGTAAGTCCTCTCCCAAGACCACCCGGCTGGCAAACGACGCTCTTAACCACGGAGCTGTACAGTGCTGTAGTCCCCCCAAGGTCCTGCCTTGTCACTGTCACGACCGTGGTATGGACCCAGGTAGAACTTCCCTGTTTACCTGCCCTGGGCCCTCACTACCCCCTCACCTCCACTCTTGCAGGTGGAATGGCTCAAGAATGAGGATGTCATTGACCCCACCCAGGACACCAACTTTCTGCTTACCATCGACCACAACCTCATCATCCGCCAGGCCCGCCTGTCGGACACGGCCAACTATACCTGCGTGGCCAAGAACATTGTGGCCAAGCGCCGGAGTACCACTGCCACCGTTACCGTCTACGGTGCGGGCCTCTCAGAGTGGGAGGGGCAGACACGGCCAAGGGAGGGGAGGGGAGAGCCTGGGGCTGGGTGGGACCCCTGGATTGGTAGGGAGGATGCAGCCCAGAGAGTGGAAGTGACTTGACCAAGATCACAACGCGGCAAAATTCATGGCCAAGTTGGGGATTCCTGGGTCCCTAGCCAGGAGCACTCCCCAGTTCTCAGGATGCCTTGGCTAACTCTGACAGAGAAGACCCAATTCTCTCCAAGTCTGGGGGCTGAGCCAGGGCCCAGTCAGTGCCCAGAAGCCTGTGGTCCTGGTAGAGTTAAGGACCGATGCCCAGGCTTGTAAGCTGTTCTCTGCTGCCCCCTTGGGCCCTATGGGTGGAAGGAGCGTAGCCACAGCTGAGGTGACTTGACCGAGTTCTAGAAAGAGCCCTGTACTAGGTTCCAGCTCCAGGCATAGTCCCACATCCCCATCACTCCCAGGGTGACCCTGGAGAAGTGGCAGCCCTTTCTGGACATTCCTTGCCATCTTACAACAAGATGGGGGCATAGACGGTAACTTCCTGGGTCCCCTCTGGTGCTGGCGGTTGCAGCCCAGCTCTGTCTGCCACTTCTGAGTCCCTCATACTGTAGGCAGAAAGGGTCTCACCAGGGAGGCCAGGCTTTAGCAGAGGAGCCTCGTCAGGGTGAGGGATGGGTTTGGGGGAGGGTAGAGGGTCCCAGAGAAAGACCAACCAGGTGACAGCTGCTGCCTTGCAGTGAATGGTGGCTGGTCCAGCTGGGCAGAGTGGTCACCCTGCTCCAACCGCTGTGGCCGAGGCTGGCAGAAGCGCACCCGGACCTGCACCAACCCCACCCCACTCAACGGAGGGGCCTTCTGCGAGGGCCAGGCCTTCCAGAAGACCGCCTGTACCACTGTCTGCCCAGGTAAGGTGCCTTGTCCACACTCAGCCCCACCCTGAGCCTTGTCCCACCCTCTGTATTGTGTGCCAGAGCCAGGACAGCCATTCCCTCCCCAGCATGGGGAGCAGAAGGTGCCTGTCCCGAGCCCGCAGCCGACTGCCCAGGCTGGACTAGATGCTCTGACCACTGACCCCTTATTCTGACCTGGGCTCCTGGTGAGATGGAGGCAGAGGCTCTGCGGGGTGGCCCCTTCTCTCTGACCCTCTAGCCTGGGCTCTTCTGCCCTCCAAGCCAAGGGTTCTGAGTGTCAGCGTGTCAGCCCCAGGCCAAGGTTTCAGAGCTGCCCAGCCTCAGGGACAGCCTCTTGCCCCTAATAGTTAAGACAGCTGTGGCCACAGATCCTATTCCTACTGACAGTCCTCCCATTCATCTCACTCTCTGTGCGCCCCCCTCTGCTCCCCTGCTGTTTTTCTTTACCCTGTTCGTGTCTGTGTGTGTACAGTTGTGGACTGGGCTGTCTCGTGTTGATGTGCTCACGCATCTATCTGTACCCTCTTTGTCCACCTGCCTGGTTCATCTGGCTGTTCGTTGGCATGGGCCATGTGGACATCATGTGGATTTCCCCGTGTGGCACACATGTGTCCTTGGTTCCTCTTTTCCTTTCATGGTGTGTATGCATGCATGTGTGTTTGGGCATTGCTGTGTTCTGCACACGTGACTGTGTGTGCACATGTCTGTGCATGCACATGCTCCTGTGTGTCATTCTCTTACAGTCGATGGGGCGTGGACGGAGTGGAGCAAGTGGTCAGCCTGCAGCACCGAGTGTGCCCACTGGCGCAGCCGTGAGTGCATGGCGCCCCCGCCCCAGAACGGAGGCCGTGACTGCAGCGGGACACTGCTCGACTCTAAGAACTGCACAGACGGGCTGTGTATGCAAAGTGAGTCATGGGAAAGTTGGGGCCCTGGGGGTGGGGACTCTGGAGCCATGTAAGGGTCCCCCAAACCCAGCCCCATGCCTCAGGGCCCAGCCTGCAGCGCAGCGGTCCTCAGGGTCTCTGCGCCCACCACATCCATCATTCTCATCCCATCGCTCCCTTGCGTTCTCCGCCGTGCTTTCCCTTTCACCTGTGTCATTGTCTTTCCCTTTATTTCCCTTGACAGATAAGAAAACTCTAAGCGACCCCAACAGCCACCGTAAGTCCCTTTCATGGCTGTCCTTTTTCCCCTGGGGGATCCCTGGTTCTCTTTGGCTGGCTTTACCCGGGTGCAGGGTTCCGGGCAGGGAGAGCTGAAGGTGCCCACCCACCCGCCATGGGATCATCTACACCTGACACTGCATGTGTCTGCATCTCCATTGAGGCAGACAGGCAGACTCTTGGCTGACAGAAAAGAAAGGCCCTAGGACACCCCACTGAGCCTCCCCTCATAAGAGGGGAAACTGAGTCCCAAAGAGAAGAAGGGACTTGCCAGAGACCCAGCCAGGAAGTAGCAGAGCCAAGATCTGAACCCAAACATTTTTATAGCCAAAGCTGGTGTTCTTAGCCATATGCCCTTGGCCTTCCTCTCTGGGCCAGGACCAGGGAGTCACCATTCCAGCCCAGCCTCGTGCCCCTTTGCTGTGCCCCCACCCCAGCAGCTGGGCCAAGCCTCCCAAATTGTCTGTGATGCCCGCTGCCCAGCGTCAGCTCCCGAGGGCTCGCCCTCCAGCCCCAGAGGCTGCACCGCCACTGTATTCACATCAGCGCAGCAAAGCCACTTGAGCAGATTGGCCCACGGTCATTAAACTACAATTTGCAGATAGTTCTGGCATCATAAAATCAGGGAGGCCCCCGGCCGAGCTCACTGGGGGTCGGGCTGGGGATGACTGGAGTGTAAATCACCGGGCAAGTGGCCCGGGTGTTAGTGAGGGCATCAGGAGGCAGAGCCAAGCTGGGGGAGCCATTTCTCTGCCGAGCCAGGAGCCCAGCCCTGAGGGGTCCTCTGGGGAGCCCAAGAGTGAGGGCTGCTGAGAAGAGATACAGCGGGACAGAAGTCGGAAGTGGGCAGACATCGGGGCTGGGAGCCATGCCCTGCCTTGCCGAAAGCCTCAGGCTGACCCCAAGTACAGAGTGTGGAGGACTCCAGGCAGAGGAAGCAGGCCTACTTCTCTGAGGGACCCCCAGCGAGACAGCACGTGAACAGGTGCTTCCTGGAGCTCCCGAAGGAAGCAAGGGGAAGAGCAGCCATCTTGGCCGCCATCTTTGCTCTCCCTGAACTGCCCCGTGTGGAAGCCACCAGCCATAATCGGCTGTTTACACTTACATACAGCTTAATTAAAATTAGATACATGGTAAAATTCAGTTCCTCAGTGGTACTGGCCACATGTGAGTTGTTGAGGAGCCACATGTGACTAGAGGCCGCATACGGGACAGTGCAGACATAGGCTGTTCCACTGCTGTAGAGAGCTCGTCCCCACAGCCCCGCTCCAGGCCCTCCGCTTTGGCCTTGGTGCTCCTGCCTGGCCGTGTCTGCCTGGGGGAGGGAAGTGCAGCCGTGGGCGACGCCCGGGCCCCTTCTCCCCACCCGCTCACCTCTTCTCCACCCCATTGCCACGCATCTCATGCCACGCCTTCAGCTGCCCGTCCCTCCACCTCCCGCCCTCAGAGCGCGGAATGGAAGACGAGGTCAGAACAGCTCCTTACAAAGAAACAGAGCCAGGGGCTTTGGTCCTGTGGAAACTGCTGCAGACTCGGCGGTTTTAATCCCAGCGCTCACAGGGCAAATGGTGTAGCCCCAGTGACTCCGGGCCACAGACCCTATCTCCTCAGCCGTGAGCATGAGTTCACACATGGCATGATCGTGTTTGTTCTTTTTTTTCCCATTGCTACAACTAGGAGGGCAGTAAGGCAGGGGCTTCGAGCCCGTCCTACCAATGGCGGAGTTCAAGGCTTGCCCGAGGTTGCCAGCCTGTGGAGGCGGGGCTCAGGCTGGAACTCAGCACCACGCTGGTTGGCCCTGGGCGCTGCCCTTTCCAGGGACCCAGGGCCTCCCTGACTCCCCCAGCGCCTGGTCTGCCCCTTATGTGATCCTCCTGTCCCCGCAGTGCTGGAGGCCTCGGGGGACGCGGCACTGTACGCGGGGCTCGTGGTGGCCGTCTTCGTGGTCGTGGCCGTGCTTATGGCGGTCGGAGTGGTGGTATACCGCCGCAACTGCCATGACTTCGACACAGACATCACTGACTCGTCTGCCGCCCTGACCGGCGGTTTCCACCCTGTCAACTTCAAGACGGCGAGGCCTAGTGAGAACCCAAGGGTGTCTGGGCTGGTTGGCAGAGGCAGGACACCCAGAGGGCTGTGGTGGCACCCAGACCAGAGCCAGGCTCCTGACTCCCTCCCGGGGTTTTTCCAGAGTTTGCTCTGGAGATAACTGTGTGGATGGGTGTGGATTAGAGAAATACAGAGAAGGAAGGGAATGACCCAGGCTGCGGGATTCCCAAAGCTTCCTGCAGCTGGCAGCAATTGAGCCTTTCACAGCTGGACATTTGGGTGGGATTTTGCAGTGGGAGCTAGGCCAGTGAGCTGAGGCACCGCTGGGTCTGATTGTAGCCCCCACTCCTGTAGGCAACCCGCAGCTCCTACACCCCTCCGTGCCTCCCGACCTGACAGCCAGCGCCGGCATCTACCGTGGACCCGTGTGTGCCCTGCAGGACTCCACCGACAAGATCCTCATGACCAACTCTCCCCTGCTGGACTCCTTACCCAGCCTCAAGGTCAAGGTCTACAGCTCCAGCACCACAGGCTCTGGGCAAGGCCTGGCAGATGGGGCTGACCTGCTGGGGGTCCTGCCGCAGGGAACATACCCTAGCGATTTCACGCGGGACACCCACTTCCTGCACCTGCGAAGCGCCAGCCTCGGCTCCCAGCAGCTCCTGGGCCTGCCCCGAGACCTGGGGAGCAGCGTCAGCGGCACCTTTGGCTGCCTGGGTGGGAGGCTCAGCATCCCCGGCACAGGTGAGCGCCTGCCCTGCTTGTGTGTCAGCCTGGCCTTAGCACCTCCTCTGCGGGCTGCCCCAACACCCATCCAGCAGAAGATAGGGCTGCCCTATCCCATCTCACAGATGGGGAAGGGGAGGCCTGGCGGCAGGAAATGAGTATAAAATAGAGAGGGCTGACTAAGAAGAACTAGGCTTCAGGCCTGCCTGTGACCTCACTAGGGCAGAGGAACCCTGGGCTGGCCACCTGCTAAGCCCCGGTGTCTCTGTTAAGTGAGAGAGAACAGTCCTATGTAGTTCAGCAAACCTACAAAGCACTGTCCTAGAACTAGCAGCAGAGGGGCAGGGGTGCCCATCTTAGATTGCAAAGCCAGCAATTAGCAGCTTCCAAGCATCATACACTGAGTTAGGAGATACAGCTGGCACTTGGACCTCCAGACCCCATGGCAATGTCAGAGACCCCGTCTTCCTAGACAAGCCAGCACTAGTCAGTGACCTGGCCTCTGCTTGCATCCAGTCCCCAAACCCTCTCTCCCCGCTCTGGCTGGTGACAACCAGGCACACAGGAGATACCTTCCTCTCCTGACCCCCAGCTGGGGCCAACTTCCCAATCCCTTGTCCTCCTAAGCTCCTGGACTCCCTGCTGACCTCCCTCTCCCCATAGGGGTCAGCCTGCTGGTGCCCAATGGAGCCATTCCCCAGGGCAAGTTCTACGAGATGTATCTACTCATCAACAAGGCAGAAACCACCCTGTGAGTAGAACCCCAGCCCCTGCTCCTTTTTCTTCCTCCCATCCCTTGCTGCCTGCCCACACTTGGCTCCCCTTCTAAGCCTGATGCTAAGACCAGACAGTCCTCCAAGGAAAGCGTTAGTCTTACTGTGTCCATGTTTAAAACTTGCAGAACCAACACCGTAAACTGTAAAGCTCAAAGGCAATGGAGAGCTGGCTGCAAGTATGACAAAGGGCTGAATATCCTTACTATGTAAAGAGATTTTGCAGATCAATAAGAAAAACGAAACATCTTACTGTGAAATTGGGCAAAGGATATGAACAAGTGATTCACACACACTCTCTTTCACACATACACTGGCCAGTAGGTTATGAGAAAATGTTCAGTCTAATTTGAAGTCAAAGAAAACGAATGAAAACAACCATGAGGCATATTGGGATTTTTTTAGATTAAGGAAGTTGTAAGGATCTTTTTCCAAGGTCCAAATGATAATACCGTCATGCTGGCAAGAGGAACATGGCCTCCTGTGGCACGTGGGAGTACAGACTGGAACCAGCTCTCTGGAGGGCACTTTGGTGCGACCTGTCGAAAACCTTCCAAGATTACACAACCTTGGAGAATTTAAGAAAGGAATTTTGAGCTATGATAATGTTGCAGTGGGATAGCAAAAATCTAGAAACAACCTCAAGGTTCATGCCATTTTCTCTGCCTCCTTTGCCCCCCTGACCTCTGGGAATGCAGAGCCCTGAGTGGCAGAGCTGCCCTCCACCTCCCAGGCAGTGGGCACGGCGCCCAGCAGGACTCTGCACCCTTGCTGAGCTCCCCAGGCCTCCCCTCACTGCCTCCCTCCTGCCCTGTGTCCTCCCCAGCCCGCTGTCAGAAGGGACCCAGACAGTATTGAGCCCTTCGGTGACCTGCGGGCCTGTAGGTCTCCTGCTGTGCCGCCCCGTCATCCTCACCATGCCCCACTGTGCCGAAGTCAGTGCTGGCGACTGGATCTTTCAGCTCAAGACCCAGGCCCACCAGGGCCACTGGGAGGTGAGAGCCAGGGTGAAGGCTGGCCCAGCTCTCCCAACCTGCCCAGGGCGGCAAGAGAAAGCCCCTTGCATCTGGCCCAGCCTGAATAACTGTGACCACTACCCCACCGTTGCTGTCCCCTCCAGGAGGTGGTAACCCTGGACGAGGAGACCCTGAACACACCTTGCTACTGCCAGCTGGAGCCCAGGGCCTGCCACATCCTGCTGGACCAGCTGGGCACCTACGTGTTCACGGGCGAGTCCTACTCCCGCTCAGCAGTCAAGCGGCTCCAGCTGGCTGTCTTCGCCCCCGCCCTCTGCACCTCCCTTGAGTATAGCCTCCGGGTCTACTGCCTGGAGGACACGCCTGTGGCACTGAAGGTAGGGCCAGCTGCAGGTGCTCACACAGCCCTGGTCAGCCAGCTGCATGGTCTCCGCCAGCATCTCCCTCCCCAGGCTGATAGGCCCTCCCCGCCACCAGCCTTATCAGGTCATGCACGCGGCCCTCATACTGAAACAGCCTTGGACACAGGGCCTGCGTCGCAAAGATCCAGGTTAGAGGTGGGAGGCAGACCAGGAATCCCTGAAGGCTCTGATGGGGTCTGCCCAGAACTGAGGGAGCATCAGACTGGGAGGGGTCTGGGCTGGTGGGGAGGACCTCTGAGAAGGCTGACGTGTAGGAGTGAAGGGCATTCCAGACCGACAGAAATGACTG
Organism: Plecturocebus donacophilus; assembly: GCA_004027715.1. Classification (NCBI taxonomy): domain Eukaryota; kingdom Metazoa; phylum Chordata; class Mammalia; order Primates; family Pitheciidae; genus Plecturocebus; species Plecturocebus donacophilus. The sequence goes on along the minus strand of PVKP010009849.1, from coordinate 38,128 downwards.
TGTTTCCTATCTGTTTCAGCATGACCGACTGAAAGGCATAGGGAATGTGTGAATGTGAGGGCAGGAGAGATGGGCAGGGCTCAACTTCCCAGGAGCCTCAGGGGTCGTCCCAAGGAATTTGGAATCTATCCTGTAGAAACGGGGATGGACCTGGAAGACACCTGTTCACAGGTGCTCTTTAGCAAGCCTCTGTGGCTCCACTTGGGTGGGTAGATGAGAGGTGAGGAGGCCTGTTGAGAAGCTGGGGCTGGACCCTGGGCCACAGGTAGTGGCAGCAGCCAGGAGAGGCGGGGCTGGATGCTGTGTATTATGGTCAGTCGAATGACAGAACCAGTGACTGATGGGATGGGCAGTGGGAGCAGGGGTTAAGGCTGACAGCCAGGCTCCTAGCATATGCAAAAGGATGGAGAACAGTGCCCCAAGTGAAGGATGGGTTGTACAGATGAGGAGTGGTTGGGACTGGAGGGAGGGAAGTGGGGGGGGGGGTCTTTTAGTACCTAGAGCCTGATGATGGCAGGTGAGGAGCCCTACGATAGCACCTCTATTCACTAGCCCCCCGAGCACCAGAGCCCTTGTGCATTCCCCTGAGTGCTCCTCCCATTCTCAGGAGCTCAGGCTTATCCTGATGTATCCCTGGAAGCGTACAGACACTTGGCCGTGTGTGACCCCCTTTCCCCCCCATCCTCCCATCTGCCTCCTCAGCGCTTCACAGTCCTTTCCGGTGGCTCCGGAATGCACCTCCCATTCCTGCTCCCTGGTCCAACCCCTTCATCTCCCAGGCTCATGGGACTTGTTCCAAAGCCCACACTGCAGACAACATAGGTGAAAGGCCCATGAGAGAAGGAGTGTCCCATGCTGGGAGGACACTGGCTTGAGACTCCAGTGGCCCTGCAATGGGTGGGAGGCACCTGGGAAATGCTTCTGCAGCTGGATCTCTTGGTCCTGGGTCACTGGCTAATGTCCAGCTTTGACCTCAGGGTGGTATAGAAATCAAGAGGGAAGTTACCAGGTTTTGGCCTGATGGCATTCTTTGTTTATTCAACCCCCCATCCATTATCCATCCATCTGTCCCTCTGTTCATCCATCCATCCATCTTTCTGTGCATCTGACCATACAATTATTTAGTCACCAGCCCATCTGTTTACCCAGTCATTGCTCGTCTATCCATTCATTTATCTTTTCTTCCATCTTTCTGTCCACACACCCATCCTTGTATATCCACCTATATATTCATCTGTCTGTCTTTCTAGCCATCTATCCATTTATCCATCCATCTGTTCATTTATTAGCCATACAGTCATCTGTAGATTCATTCGTCTAGTCATCTGTCCCACTGTCTGTCATCCATCCATCATCCATTCATCTTCTCACACCATAAGCCCTCTGTGAGCTCTTGCAAATGCCCAGCCATGCACTCAGATGGGCCCCTGCCCCCTGCCCCACAGAGTGCAGCAGAAGAGGCCCACTCGCCAAGTGTGATGGGCTCCCCTTCCCCGTGCCCCTGGCCTACAGGAGGTGCTCGAGCTGGAGCGGACTCTGGGTGGCTACTTGGTGGAGGAGCCAAAACCCCTGGTGTTCAAGGACAGTTACCACAACCTGCGCCTCTCCCTCCATGACCTCCCCCATGCCCACTGGAGGAGCAAGCTGCTGGCCAAATATCAGGTGAGGGCTCAGCTCATGGGTGGGGAGGGGCACCACTTAAGGGCTGCCCAGGAAGACCAGCTCCCTCCCGCTCTGTCCTGTGCCTTACCCCTCCCTGGGTCTCTCACTGCTGTCTTTATCTCCTCCCAGCCCAGGCTCCAGGCTCCCAGCCATCCCTAGGCATGTCCCCAAATTCATGGCATGGGCAGCCACATGCACACTCCTGCCCTGTCATACACCCCCATGCACAGACGCCTGTGCCCTTCATCCTCACAGAGCCTCCCCCCACCCTTCCAGGCATGCCCTCCTGGCAGACTGGCCATCTCATCTCTGATGCCACACCCCGCTGCCCACCCAGCAGCATCTGAGACCATGAGGCCCCTCAGCCCCCGACACACACACACACACACACACACACACACACACACACACACACCTGTGCCTTTCCCTCTCCCACGTACCCTGCCTCAGCTTCCTTCCGGAACTGAGGGCCTGATACCAACTCAGCTGGCTAGCTTAGGGTACCTGACCTCTGCCCATCTGGAGGAGAGGCCTGAACTGCCCCCTGAAGCTCCCAACCCTCCCCAAAGCCTCCATTTCCATGAGGATAGGGCAGGCTGGCCTCGTCTGCCTGGTCCTGATGCCCTCCTCCTGCAGGAGATCCCCTTCTATCACATCTGGAGTGGCAGCCAGAAGGCCCTGCACTGCACTTTCACCCTGGAGAGGTACAGCTTGGCCTCCACGGAGCTCACCTGCAAGATGTGTGTGCGGCAGGTGGAAGGGGAAGGCCAGATATTCCAGCTGCACACCACGCTGGCAGAGGTGAGGGAAATGGGGTGGGGGAGCAGATATTCCAGCTGCACACCACTCTGGTGGAGGTGAGGGAAGGGCAGCCAGATATTCCAGCTGCACACCACGCTGATGGGGGTGATGGAAGGGGGACCAGATATTCCAGCAGCACACCACTCTGGTGGGGGTGAGGGAAGGGCGGCCAGATATTCCAGCTGCACACCATGCTGATGGGGGTGATGGAAGGGCGGCCAGATATTCCAGCTGCACACCATGCTGATGGGGGTGACGGAAGAGAGGCCAGATATTCCAGCTGCACACCACACTGATGGGGGTGATGGAAGGGGAACCAGATATTCCAGCTGCACACCACACTGATGGGGGTGATGGAAGGGGAACCAGATATTCCAGCTGCACACCACGCTGATGGGGGTGAGGGAAGGGCGGCCAGATATTCCAGCTGCACACCACACTGATGGGGGTGAGGGGAGGCCAGATATTCCAGCTGCACACCACGCTGGCGGAGGTGAGGGAAATGGGGTGGGGAGGCAGATATTCCAGCTGCACACCACTCTGGTGGAGGTGAGGGCCAGAGGACACTGTCCTCTGGGGTTTGGGGCTGGGAGGCACCACACAGACCCCTGTAGTTCCCTCTCACCTCCCAAGTCTGAATGGGGATTTGGTCATGTTTTGCTAACAAGCATCATTCATTGATTGAGTGAGATCAATATTGACTTAGTGAGATCAATGAATGTACCAGAATGCTTGGCACGTACCAGAAAACTTATATAATCTCTCACTAAATCTTCTCAAGCACTGGGAGACGCATGACAGATATGATCCCCACCTGGGAGGTGAGAAAGTAGGATTCAGGAAGGGCAAGGATTTGCACAGAATACAATGGCAAGACTGGATTTGAACCCAGGCTGATGCAAGGACCAGGCCTGTGGTTCTCAATGACTATAAATCCATATTGAGATTTAAACACCCAGGCCACCCAGGACAACACTAGATCCTATTCTTGGGGCATTGTAAAGAGCACTGGATATAGGTCTGGACCCAGGTCTGCCACCAACTTGGCATGTGGCCGTGAGCAAGCCAGTCCCCCTTTCTAGACTTCACTTTCCACCTGTAAAATGGGTGCATGTGGGTTAGACTGTGGCTGGGGCTTCCTAACTATGAGGCTCCATCTGCATTTGCCTGGGGCCTTACGTAAGCATGGTGCATCCCTTGAGACCTGGAGGTCAGCCACGCAGGCCTTGCCCTTGGGAACTGACCCTTCAGGGGAGAAGCCCCCGCCTGAGTTGTAGGAGCCTGTCCAGAGGAGGTGGGAGTGACTCAAGCCTCAATGAACTCACAGTCCAAGGGCAGGAAGGCTGGAGGGCAGATACCGAGGGCTGTGCCCCTCTCACTCTTGGTCCCTGCCCTTACAGACACCTGCTGACTCCCTGGACACTCTCTGCTCTGCCCCTGGCAGTACCGTCACCACCCAGCTGGGACCTTACGCCTTCAAGATCCCGCTGTCTATCCGCCAGAAAATATGCAACAGCCTAGATGCCCCCAACTCACGGGGCAATGACTGGCGGATGTTGGCGCAGAAGCTCTCTATGGACCGGTGAGTATCCCACACCATGGCCCACCCCCATCTCCTTCATCCTCAAGGCCTTACAGGGGAAAGCAAGGCACGCAGCCTGACAGCCAGGACCAGCTCCCAGATCAGCTACTCATTTGCCACCATTTGTAGCAAATCAGGAACTCAGAGTTGGACATGCAAAGTTCAAGAACACTGTTCTCTTGAGGAGCATCATGCTCAGAGTGCTAGTCCTGGAGCCAGGCAGATGCTCAGGCCCTGCTCTTTTCCCATTGTGCGGGGTACCACTCCACCTGCCCCTCTCCTGGAACTTCAGGGGACTCGAAGCCAGGGCATCAGCTTGGTGATGTCATTGTCAGCACCTGTTATCTAGGACAGAGCAGGTGCTCTGGAGACACTTGCTGACTGACCAGAGATACCTTGGTGTCAAACTCCTTTGGAGAACTTCAAATGCTGGATAAACATAAGGCCAATGATAATCAGTATTATATGTATTGAAAAATGTGTAATAAACCTGCATTGAGCAGGTGCTTTAGATAAGACATTTTACGTAGAAATGGGTAGGACTTAGAAAGATGGCTAAGGCTCTGTTCCTCCTGTCAGGGGAGTTCAGGGGAGCAGGAGGGAGCACAGGTGGGAGGAATGACCACATGCTGGACGTGGCCATTCTCTCTTGGGGCCAGCATCTTTCAATGATAATAATAACGACGACGATGAAGAAGATGGTTACATGCTAGACACAACACTAGACCCTTACTTTACATGGTCTTGGATCTTGTTGAGAGGTAACTGGCATTGTTCCCATTTTGGGGTCAAGGAGACTGAGACTCTGAGCCACAGGTTGTGACTTGCCCAGAGCCACAGAGCCTGCAGCACAGTAGCTGGAATTCAGACCCAGGACTGTGGGACTCCAGAGCCTACAGCCTTCCCACTTCCCCTGGTGCCCCTTCACCCCCCAGCTCCGGGGAAGGGCTGAGTGCTTGGGGACCTCAGCGCCCTCCTTTCCTCTGCCAGGTACCTGAATTACTTTGCCACCAAAGCGAGCCCCACGGGTGTGATCCTGGACCTCTGGGAAGCTCTGCAGCAGGACGATGGGGACCTCAACAGCCTGGCGAGTGCCTTGGAGGAGATGGGCAAGAGTGAGATGCTGGTGGCTGTGGCCACCGACGGGGACTGCTGAGCCTCCTGGGACGGCAGGCTGGCAGGGACTGGCAGGAGGCAGGGGAGGGAGGCCCAAGGCAGCCTCCTGATGGGGTATTTGGCCTCTGCTTCCTCCCAGTTCACAGCCAGAGTTGCCTCACCTCCTCCTCCCCTTCCCCAATCCCCAGACCACGACCAGCCTTAGAAAATCCATGTACTCTGTTGTTAGAGGGCCCACAGTTCCTTCTCCATTCCACACACTCTCTCTCGGCCTCAGATCTCTGTGTGGGAACCAAGATGGGGCTGAAGCCTCTGGAGGCAGTTGGTGGGGGCAGGCAGGAGGCCTTCCCTCCACTCCCACACCCCCAGCCCCCCAACCCCCACCCTCAGCCCGGCAACTTCTGGGTTCCATAGGTTTTAGTTCCGTTCTTCATTTTCTTCCGCCGTTATCGATTTCTCCTTTCTCCCTAAGCCCCCTTCTACTTCCACACCCTTTTCCTCTTTGAAGAATCGAGTACAATTCAGACAAATGGCTTTCTCCTATCCAAAAGCAAAAAGGCAAAGGAAAGAAAGAAAGAAAGCTTCAGACTGCTTTAGTAAGGCTCAAGGAAGAAGAAGAAAAACACCAAAACCACAAGGGAAAAGAAAAACCCAGTTTCTTAGGAAACGCAAATGATTTATTATCCAGATATTTGGATAAGTCCTTTTTAAGAAAAAAAAAAAAAAGAAAATGAAAAACAACACAAAAAAATAGAAAACTCTCTTCTTGAGTGTGGATGAGAATGGGCAGGTTCACACTTCTGACCAGGAGTGAATGTGCCTGTGTGTGTGTGTGTGTGTGTGTGCGTGTGTGTGTGTGTGTAAATGTATGCATGTGCATTGGGGGGAGAAAGAATGAACAGAGAGTACTTTGCTGCTAACAAATTCATCTTGAACAATTCTGACAAGGCCTCAGTTTCTCCAGTTGTGCAGGATGTAGGTCAGACAGGGTTTTCACTGTCTAGATTTAGATGGTTAGATTTCCCTCTAAAATCTTAAGCAGATTCTGAATCCATAAAGCCAAGGAGTGCTGAGGGCTGGAGTGGGTGGCCCTCCTTCCCGCAGCCCCAGGGAGATGCTTCTGGCTCCTGGGAACCTGGATTAGGAAAGTTGGGATGGAAGAGGACTGGTCAGGCCAGCTGTGAGCCAGGGAGAATGTTCCAGTCTGGTTTTGATCTGGTGGCTCCTAGAAAGGGATGTGGCCCAGAAATGGGACTCGAACAGAGGGACAAAGTGGAGGAGGAAAGTCCTCCACGGGCACCTCTCTCCTGTGGGCGGGATAGCTTTACCCTAGGGTGGTTCCAGCCCTGACACCCTCATCCCCTCCTCCACCCAGGAGCCTCTGGAGCAGGTGGGCTGGAGCAGGGTGGTGCTCTCTTGATGGCCAGGAATCCAGAAACTAGCCTTCTCCAGCCTCGGTTTCTCCTTTTGTAAAGCAGAGTGATGGCCGAGAGGTCCTCTCTAGCTGCAGAAGCCCAGGCTTCCCGGTGTCAGTCAGCCCTGCGGCATGGGAGGCTGGGAGGCGGGTGGCCTGGCTATGCTTTGCATGCCCAGGAGTGGAGGAGGAGGCTGAGAAGCTGCTTTCCCAACTCTGATCTCCACAGGCACCTCCTGTAACCCTCCTCACCCACCCTCTATGGTCTGGGAGATCTGAAATAACCTTCTCCAGTGGGCGGGGTTGCCAGGGTGGAGGGCCGGCACACACCACCCCCACCCAACCTGTTCCAGGGCCCTGCATGGGGCAGCATGAGTCCCTGTCCTTGTGCAGCTGCCTGCCAGTGACTGGGACCAGGATCTTGCACAGAGGCCTCATCAAAGGCCTCTCCCTCCTTCTTGGCACTCCAGGCAAAGCAGGTTCCAGCTTCCCCAACAGCTCCAGGCACTGACCCTAGGGCATGCCCCAGCAGGCCTCTGAGCAGCTGCTGGGACCCGTCTCAGCACATCGTGGCCTTTGAATGTCTGATATCCTGAGAGGAGAGCAGGTTTTAGGGCCTCGGTTCCAGCCTGGCTTCCCTGCCATGGACTCAGTGGCTCATGGGGCTTCTGAACACCCGCCAGCCCCCCTGTGGTACGGCCTGGCTGTGAGCAGAGGAGGACTTGCCTGGAGATGTGAGAGAGAATTCCTTCCACCAGGGCTGCTGAGGGGCCAGGCCTACATCAAGGGCTGCGCCTTGGCTGGGCCCCAAGGCTGAGACCAGGGCTCTGGACCCAGGTGCCTCCGTGTGGATGCTGCCTTGGATGAAGGCTGTGAGTCTTCCCTGCCAGAGTGCCCGTCCCATGTGCTTGGCCTCGCTGGTCACTGTTAGCCCCTACGCACGTGTGGGACTCGGTCATGTGGCTTTGAGGTCAGTCTGACTAGGCTACACCACACATGCGGTGACAGGTGGTGCCATTCTCCTTGCAGGTGCTGAAGTGCCCACATGCAGCCTGGCAGTCCAAAGACCAGGAATCAAGTTGCAAATCTGCCGTTAAACTGATGTGTGACTTCAGGCACATCACTGCCTTCTCTGGGCTTCAGTGTCCTTTTCACATCTAGAAGCCTGTGGTCTGAGGCTCTTTGGGTTCAGACACTCTGTGCTAGGCTTCTGGAGGGGACCCTGTGGTCTGCCACGCCAGCCTCCCTGTTCTTCTCTGTTCTCCCCGCCCCACCCTCAAAAGCTGCTTGCTCTGCCCCCAGGACAAAGCCTGACGGATGAGGTGCAGCCAGTCACCCAGGTGCTATTTCCAGTCTGACTTCCGGAAATGTGCACCATGTCCTGGAGCACAGAACAATTGGCTGGAGCCTTTTGGGAGGAGAAACTCCTGGAAAGGATTTGCCGACTCCATCCGTCTGTGGAGGCTGCCTGCCTCCGGGGTGGGATCAGTGGTTTCTCCTCCAATTCAGACCCAAGAGGCGGCTCCACCGGGCGTGTACCTGGTGGGCAGCAGCTCAGGTACTGTTGAAGGTGGCAGGGCCCTTACGCAGGTGTTTCTATCTCTCTCCTCTCTGGGGTGTGTGTGTGTGCGTGTGCACATGTGCGTGCCTGTGCTTTTCTCTGTGGGCACATCAGACTGCCCCTCCAAGAATACATGCCCGTGTCCCCATCTGAGCATGTGTGTGTGTGTGTGTGTGTGTGTGCGTGTGCGTGCGTGCGTGCTGCCTCTGCGTCCCAGGTTTGGACATCTGGAGGTTGGTGTGCCTGTCTTCTGCCCTCCCTGAGCCCACAGGGTCAGTCAGTGTATCTTCTACGTGCCTCTCCCTCTGCCTTCTCTCACAGTGCCCCCCCGCTCCAGAGCTCAGGGGCAGGGGTTCTCCTGAGGGTGCAAGGGACCCTCCTTATCTCCTGCACCCTCCAGGGCCCTCTGGTCCATGTTCCCCAGCTCCCAGGCAGCTGAGCTGGGTCCCTTAGGAGAGGTGACCAGGAGCTTCAGTGCAGGGAGCTCTCAGTGGGGCAAAGGGCTGGACCCGTGCCAGGGCCATGGACATGGTTATATGCCTGAGGGGGAGTGCAGGGCCCCAGGGATGGCCCCCAGTCCCACCTCTGTTTATTCTGTAAACTCCAACCTATAAATAACCTTTAGCATTCCTATTGTAACAAAATTAATTTTTATGAAATAAATTATATTTCCTAGTCTAACAAAATCTGGGTTGCACTGGCTATCTTCCTGTTGGCAATTGGGAATGACTGCATTGATCTTCTCAAAATTCCATGGAAGGTGAAGGTGTCACTATCAGTTCCGAGCTCTCTGACCCCCAGGAGATGATCAAGCCCAACTGCCTCATTTTGTAGGAGGGAAAACTGGCTCAGAGAGGGGTAAGGACTTCCCTAGAGTCACACAGCGAGGTAGAGCCCATGCTGCATTTGGATCCCAGTCCCTGCACATCTGGATCTGTTCAGGAGTTCGTTGTGTGAGTCTGGCAGGGGCTCTGTAATGGGTGAGGGAGACGACACAGAGATGAAGCCCAGGCATCCCTGTCCATCTCTGAGGAGTTCAGAAGGGGGGATGCCCAAGGGCACTGAGGCTGAGGGGTCAGTTCAGAAACCTCATCTGGGATATATGACTATCGCGCAGGCTGAAAGGGAGTGATGAAAGGGTGGGTGGGGATCACATGAGTTGGCCCAAAGCTACCAGGCATGGTTGGGTAAGTAACAGACTGGGCAAGAGTACTGTATCTAAAGGGGAGGGTCGTCCATTCCCCATGTTGTAGATTTGTGTATTTGCTGAGATGTTTCCAGCAGATGGCAGTAAAGGGTCTTGTGCTAATAAAAGCAATACCTTGCTGTTGAGGAGAGGATACCTTGTTCTAGTGTGCACAGAGGTGCTGCTAGACTGCCAGCAGCCCTGTTTCAGCTGGTCCCCTCCGCCCTGTGGACCTCAAGTCTTTCCCTTTGTGAGTTGAGTCTGGCCTGAGCATTTCCCAGCATGGATTGCCTGCTCCATGAGTAGATTCTGTGGTGTCTTAAGTTTGGGGTAAGAGCACCCACTGGCCCCATCTTGGTTAGTCATGTTGCCCATCAGCATGTTAAAGGCTCTGAGAAGTCCGACGGGAAGAAGCTGGTCTCCTCATATTAACACAGAGATCCCAGATATATTTGACCTGGGAACTTGTTTTCACACCCTGAGTATCTAGTGCCTATAGGCCCTGCCAGCCCTGACTTTCTGGGACCTGTGGCTCTGGGTTCCATGTGGCTCTATCACCTAGCTGACCCCCTGGGAGTGGGAAGCACCTGTAGGCTGGGTCTGAGACTGGAAGTTACCAAGACAAGGGAAAACCCATGTCTGTCCTCTCGAAGGGGAGGGAGCAGGCAGGGCACACGGGCACCCACCTGCACACAGACCCCCAGGCTCAGATCATCATCTTTCCCCGGGGACCCAGAGGATCCGGAGCGGTCATATTCAGCATGACCTTCCTAGCAGAAATGATTTGAGGATAAGGATTTATAAAGGAGAAGAGGAAAGGGACAGCTTCATGAGGATGGGGTGATGGTGAAGGGAGGGATACAGGGGGCAGGCAGCAACTCAGCTAAGGAGTGGGCAGAGCCAGGCATGGGGCAGCTGTTTCATGCAAGTAGCCCCTATATGCAGGCAGGCAGTCATCTAGGGTCCCCCAGGAGTCAAGGGGACCCATTTAACTCCTTCATTCTCTACCTGCCACTGTCCCTTGGAAGCTCACCTAAAATCAAGTTGGGTAGCAGATGGGGTACAAAGAGTTCTGGTCCTGAAAGTAGGGGACCTGGGTTCCAGCCCCGATGCTGTGGAGTCACTATCCTTCCCTGAGCCTCAGTTTCCCCACCTGTGAAATGGGCTTAGACCTGCTGCTCTGTGAGAGCCCTCTGGCTGATGTAATTCTGTAATGGGACAGGAGTCCTGGCTGTAGGCAGAAGTGTGACAGCTGCATCCCTTGGGCCCTCTTTTCTATGCCAAGCTCAGGGGATGGTGGAGGGACAACCAGGAAAAGGCAGCAAGGGGGCTGGTTGCAACCTGTGCCTGCCCAGTGAGGTGCCAGAGCCAGGGGCACAAGAACCCACCCAACCGGCCAGCCTGGCACATTCAGCACACTGCAGGCCTGCCACTCATGAAGGTGTCCCCTCTTCTCCACTAGGGACCCTAAGGAGAGGAAATCCACTCCAACTCCAGCTGATAGCTTGAAGTCAGACACAGGAAAACCTCATCTAGTCCCACCCAGCAATTTTCAAAACCTTTGTCCATTTTAATTGAAAATGATACATGCGTACCATTTTTTTAAAAAATTACAAAGTACAACAGAACAGGTGAAAAGTAGATTCCCCTCCTGCTTCTGTCTCCACCTCGTTTCCCTCTCCTCCCTGTCCCTAGGCCCCCACCCCCATAGAGGCAATTGCTACATTTCTTCTGTAGCCTCCTAGGAAGATCTGTGCACATACAAACATATTTGTAGGTGTACATATTTAAATGCAATGGATTTGATCCAGGAGCCTCAAACCCTTGAGGTATAAACACGAAACCATTTTCTTTTTCCAGTAACTGCTCAGAAATTCGTTTTGTCGACATGGTTCCTCCCACTGGCTAGCAGGCTCCGTAACAACCCGTGGAGGTCCCTGGCTTTTCCCTTGCTTGCTGTTACTAAGACAGTCTCATTTTGTTGCTAAGGCTCAACCAGGCCATCCTGGAACTCCATTGTCACTTTTAACTAAAGCTCTCCGAGAGCCCCAGTACAGGCCACTGAAGGCCGGGGCCGCCTGCCTACCCCTCCCTCAACAGCAATGTCTCCCTTCTCCATCATTTGATGGGAAAAGCTGTCATTAAACCACTTCTGTCTCCTGCACTGGCACAAGCATCTCACACCAAGACCACAGCCTCCTTAGAACTGGGCCCTGGAGAATTCAGTGATTGTTATTGACAAGATGCTATTTTTTTATTTTTTTGAGACGGAGTCTTGCTCTGTGGCCTAGGCTGGAATGCAGCAGCACGATCTCGGCTCACTGCAACCTCTGCCTCCCAGGGCTCAAGCGATTCTCCTACCTTAGCCTCCTGAGCAGTTGGGACTACAGGTGCAAGCCACTATGCCCAGCTAATCTTTGTATTTCTAGTAGAGGCAGGGTTTCACCATGTTGCTCAGGCTGATCTTAAACTCCAGACCTCAGGTGATCCATCTGCCAGTTTGCTGGGATTACACATGTAAGCACCATACCTGGCCGACAAGACGCTGTTTCTACCATAACCCCTGCCCTGCATAGAACATTCCAAGGATAGGCGGTGATTTTTCTTTTTCTTTTTTTTTTTTGATATGTAGTCTCACCCTGTTGCCCAGGATGGAGTGCAATGGCACGATCTCAGCTCACTGCAACCTCCACCTCCCAGATTTGAACAATTCTTCTGCCTCAGCCTCCCAAGTATCTGGGATTATAGGCGCCTGCTACCACGCCCAGCTAATTGTTGTATTTTTAGTAGAGACAGGGTTTCACCATGTTGGCCAGGCTGGTCTCAAACTCCTGACCTTGTGATCCACCCTCCTCAGGCTCCCAAAGTGCTGGCATATAGGTGTGAGCCACAGCACTCAGCCCAAGTCCTGAATTTTCAAAACAGAAATAGTGTAGGAAGAATGACCATGCTCTGGTTCGACAACCCATTCAGCCAATTGCATTGGTCACCTCTGTGGTAAAGGACAGAAGTCACACACGATGCCCTTGGGAGCCTGCAATCAAAAGAGTAGACACATCAAAAGGATGAGGGGCTTTGGGAGCTCGGAGAGGCTCCTGACCAAGCCTAGGGGTCCAGAAAGGCTTTCTGGAGGAGATGATATCTTCCAACATGGGTTGGTTTCCCTGAGACGTAGCTTTTCAAGTATGCATTTTGTGGGAGACACTTGTAGCAGAAGTTTACAATAGCTTTCTTTCATGAAACTTCATGGCTGGGTGTGGTGGCTCATACCCTGTAATCCCAGCACTTTCAGAGGCCGAGGCAGCAGGATTGCTTGAGGCCAGTAGTTGGTGATCAGCCTGGACAACACAGTAAGAGTCCATCTCTACAAAATAAAAATCTATTTTTAAAATTGTTAGGCATGGTGTCACACACCTGTAATCCCAGCTATTTGGGAGGCTAAGGTAAGAAGATCCCTTGAGCCCAGAAGTTGAAGGCTGCAGTGAGCTATAATGGTGCCACTGCACTGCAGCCCGGGCAACAGAGTGAGACCTTCTCTCTAAAAAAAACAACAGAAAACCTTCTTACTAAGAAAAGATGGTGATGCCCCTTTAGCAGGCTAGACGTGAAGGCTGCTATCTGCCAGAGGTGCTCAGACAGTCCACAGGCCCTGCTCGCGCATGTTTTATATGAGTATAAGTTGATCTCAACCCAGGAGTTGCAGAGTCTAGGGGAGGCACACCAGTGAGTTCCTGCTTTCTTGAAATCAGGAAGGGCTGGGCAGCCAGGCCCACTGCAGGTGGCTTGAATCTGCACAGCCTAGTTTCTCGACCTAAAAGGCTTCCTCCACATGAGAGTACCTAGAAATTCAATCAATATTGCTATGATCCACAGATGGGCCCAGCACTGGGGGAAGGGGAGTACATCAGGCCTGGACTCAGCCCCCAAGCAGCTCGCAGAATAGAGTGAATTGTCATAGCTGGTACCACACATCCTGAGATGGTACCCACAGAGTGTCGGGGGGCAGGAAGATGGCAAGGGATCCCTCTAGCTGCCCCACCTCCAGAGATGGTGATGTGTATGCAGGCTGGCAGAATCCAAGAGAGGACAGGAGCAGGCTGGGGTCTGGGAGGGACAGAGGGGTGTGGCTCCCTACTGGTCACCTGCCCTAGGTTCACATGGATGTGCTCCTGGGCGTTGGGGTCACCTCGAAGAAGCTGGACCTCAGGAGTTGGTCCACAGACCAAGGGTCAAAAACACACATCTCCAGACTGCTCAGTTATGTGAGTGAGAGAAGCCGCCAAACCAGCAAGTCACTTCACAAAGAAATGTGCCTGCTCAGCACTTTCCGGAAACATCAAGCTGTCTCAGCATATCATTCATTTCTCACTTTTCTTAGCAGCACAGGTCTCTACTTGAGTGAAATAGAAGACAGACATCCTGTAGTGGTCTTTCACATTTGGCTGCAGTGCTATAGGGAAGCGATAGGGAGAAGTGGGGACTGTGGCCAACTGGAGACCACAGAGCCCCCTGGAAGGGGCAGGCCCTCACCACTCAGATCTGCGAGTGCCCAGGACTGCTCCATCCTCCTGCTTTTAGAAACCAGAAACCGGGCTTCGGAAATGTACCTGAAATCCTTCTATTTGTAACTGTTGGCTCCAGTTGTTTGTAAACTGCAGGCCAAACAATATCCATCCAGTTTGTGATCTACTGGGCGATGGGAAGCTATGGGAAGGTTTTGAAGCAAGGGAGGGTCAGGCTTAACCTCAGGGGTTTGCCAGCTGGGACATAGTCCTGAGCCCCTGGCCCTCTCTAGAGACTGCCAGGCACCCCTGCCGGGGTGTTACTTTCCTTAGATTGCATCAGGGGACCAAGATGCCCACACCAGCTACCTCCCTCCTGTGTCCCTCTATGGGATGGTGGTTAAGGCTGGCCCTCTCCCCACGAGCCTCTCCTCTGCCTGATGAAACTCAGGGCAGGGCTTGGCTACCAGGCCCTCAGGTTGCAACAATTCTCCTGCTACCAGGTATCCAGGGACAGACGCCCAGCACCCACATCAGTATATACTGCCATTACGCAAAGGGGCTGCACTGGCCAGAGGCTATGGCCAAGGACCACAGGGGTTCACTGGGATCTATTTCACAGGCGTCTAGGATGGCAAAGGTAGGGGTCCTTGGCTGTAATCTAATCCATCCTCATCTGATTCCAGAATTCCGTCCACAATGGCTCAGACAAGTGCTTCCCCAGTCTCTGCTGGAATACTTCCAGAGATGAGGAACTCTCTACTTCCTGATTGTAACAATAGCTGGCATTTTAATAAATGCCTACTTATTTTCACTGCTGGGGCTGATTTTACCCACAGGAATCAATGGGAGTAAGTCTAAGCCTTCCACTCCATGCCACCTTTTTGAATGTTTGAAAACAGCTCTCTCGGCCCACCCTGCCTCTTCTCCTCCCGCCAAGTGCTCCTAGTTTCTCATGAGGCTGGGCTCAGCTTCCACGTGGCCATTGGTGCTCCCTCGGGGTTCTGGTGGCTTGCCTACTCAATGCCCACAGGGTAATTACAAAACTAACATTATCCGTAGTTCCAGCTCAGCGGCAGGTTTAAGGGAACAAGCTTTGGGGTCAACCTGACCTTGGTTTATGGCCAGACTCTACCATTTGCTCTCCATGTGACCCTGAGCCAATTGCCTAAACTCCTGGAACCTCAGATTTTCCAACAATGAGGATGACAAGCCTTCTATCGTAGACTTAATGTAAGGATTAAATAAGGTAATAAGTGTAAATATTGACAGAGTAATCAGCATTAATCGCTTTCCATTTTGTCATCCGGTGTGTCACTGGATGATCACTATCTCTTCTCGCCCATTAGATGAAGATGAGAAGGAGGAATATGCTCCTTGCATTTGCAGACAGCTGAGATTACCAAGCACCATGTTTCCCACATTTTCTCTCTTTAGATAACCTGGAGGAGGCCAGGGAGCCACACGGCTAGAGCACTGACTCCCAGTCCAGTGCTCCCACTACGGCCCCACACAGTGGGAAACACAAGCCAGCTGTAGCCTTTCCTCCCCAGCCTGTACTGCCCCTGACATTGACATATCTCTGTGGCATTCCCCAAACACCTTCATGCCAATGCTTTCCTTGATTACCAGAATGAATCCCACTGCCACTCCACTGGAGACAGTCCAGACAGGGACCCTCCTTTTGGCCTCACAGATGGAAAAACACAGGACAATTAGCACCTTGCCCACTTGGGTTGGAAGCAGAACTCCAGCACATCGGGGCTGGCGTAGATGATCAGCCAGCTTCGGTCTCAGCTCAACACAATCCTGCTTCCATTAAACAAACTTTTACAGTTCTCATGTTGGTGGAAGGAAGACAGACTATTTAAAAATGTGATATGTAAAGATACCCAAAACATAAAGCCGGGCTGTGAGTGGGGATAACTGGGGAAGTCAGGGAAGACCACTTAAGCACTACCAAGACAGAGATACGAGGAACTGATAAACCAGTATCTCAAAGAGAAGGGAGGCTCAGAGAAGTTTGCTATTCTGTCCTTCTCCCCACACACGAACCCCCCTGCCCAAGTCACTTGCTGATTTCTCATCAGTGAGTGCCAAACTGAAAGCAGCAGGTAAGTGGCCAAGAAGCCAAGCAGAGCTTGTGACAGACCCACGACTACAGGGCAGAACACTGTGAAGGAGGAACCCTAGTCAGCAACCCAGCCCTTGACCTGGGGTCTCTGAAGGGCTACAGCCCAGGATAAGAGCAAATAGGAAGTAGATCAGGCCTTAAACACGGAAATCCAGCCACTCTTAATTCCCAGTCTGATCACCTACCAGAAGCTACAGGTGATTCTCCCTGTGGGAAGATAAGCACCCCTCTAAGTTTTCATTTACAATGTCTACCATTCAGTAAAAAATTACTGGACATGCCGATGGACAAGACCAAGAAAAATAACAGATAATAGAAACTACACACGCAGACATCTGAGTGAGCCCCGATTCTGGTCATCTTTTTATCCCCTGAGTCCAGACATCCAGTGCACTCAGGACCCAGTTCTCCCCACCTGACCAGAGAGAAAGAGAGAGAAAGAGAGAGAGAGATTCCAGACCTTTGACAACAGGGACTAGATCCCAAGCCTGACACTGGACAGAAGACCTCTGTTCTCACAGACACTAAGTCTGCCTTCACAAGAAGAGCAGATCCTTACCACGCAGAGACTGGAGCCCTAGACCTGAATCTCACCCCCACTGGACATCTGGTTGACCCTGAAACTCTAGATCCCTGATGGACTCTAAAGTCTAGGAACTGGCAGGTCCATATCCCCATGAGGACAGAGAACAAGTCCTCCTACCCACCTTACTTGAGA
Organism: Plecturocebus donacophilus; assembly: GCA_004027715.1. Lineage (NCBI taxonomy): Eukaryota > Metazoa > Chordata > Mammalia > Primates > Pitheciidae > Plecturocebus > Plecturocebus donacophilus. The sequence goes on along the minus strand of PVKP010009849.1, from coordinate 21,452 downwards.
CATGAAATCTCACATATACCTGGACCAAGTCCCAGACAGGCAGAATCCAGAGCCCCAGACAAGAGCGTTACCTCCACCCAAAATCTGGCTGATCTGAGACCATGTAAATATGGGGCTGGGGACAGGGTGGAGAAAGAGTCTAGGGTCCAGACTGCTGGTCAACTTTTTGGTGAAAGAGAGGCCACCCCCCAGCCGCCTGGAACTCTTGCCCTTTGGGCACAGTGGCAGGATCAGATCCTATGTTGTGTGGCCGCAGGTCCAGTGGGGCAATATGAGAGCAGCCACCACGTGGCACCTGAAAATTGATGTGACTGGGACCAGGAAGGATCTGGATTCCTCAGGCCGGTGAGAGCCCCAGATGCTGACCTCCTTCCCAGTACCCCTCAGACTGTGTTTCTCATTCCAAGGAGGTGGGAGGGCGGTGGGGCCAGCGCCAGCACATCCTCTCCTGGCCTGACTTTACCTTCAAAGGAGCAGTAAGATTCATAGCTAGCTTCTTAACAGAAGCCATGAAATACAAAAGGCAGTGAAATGATCTTTAAAGTGCCAAAAGGAAATAAGTGCCAAGCTAGAATTCTAGACCTGGTGAAAATAGGGCAAAGGGCATTTCCAGGCCAACAAAAATTGAGAAACTTCATTGCTAAAAGACTGACATTCAAAAGGAGTACTAATGGGAGCCCTTTGGGCTTACAGAAATGACTCCAGGAGGAAGTCAATGCAGGAAGGAATGAGGAACAATGAGAATGGGTAAATGTGTGAGTAAAGAGAAAGCAACATGAACTGCAAAAAAGAAAAAATATTATCTTGTGAGTTGTAAAATCATGTAAAATTAAATTATGTTAAAATGGTAACGTAAAAATTGGGTCAGGGTGAGTGTAATGAAGGTATTCTAAGGTACCTGCAACACCTGGGAAAGTGGGAAATGTACTAATTGATATTAGAGCCTAATAAATCACGTATGGGTAAATGTAAGCTTTAGAGAATATTTAACATATAGAAGTGAGAAAGAAAGAATTTTTTAAATCAATCAATCCGAAAAGAGACAAGAAAGGAGAGAAAAAAGAAACATAGGCAAGGTGTGCTATTGGGAAAAAAGTAGTAGCATTAAACCCAAATATCTGTCTATCAGTAATTACATTCAATATATGGACAAAAGACTTCAAGTAAAAGGTAAAGATAGAGTGGATTTTTTAAAGTATATGCCCCACTCACCAGACACATATCTTACATATAAGGATATCTAATAAAAGTATAAGGATGAAGAAAGATATATCATAGAAACACTATTCAAAATAAAGGTAGTGTAATTACACTAAAATTAGGAAAATACACATTATGGCAAAAAACAGAAACAAAATATACATTTCAAGGAAAGAAAGCTATAGACCAAACTCTCTCATGAACAAAAATGCAAAAATCCCCAGCAAAATACTAACAGGTAGAATTAAGCAATACATTGTTTAAATTATTTATTTGTTTATTTTGTATAAACAAAATCTTACCATGTTGCCCAGGCTGGTCTTAAACTCCTGGTCTCAAGCAAACCTCTTTCCTCAGCCTCCCAAAGCACCGGGATTAGAGGCATGAGCCACTGCACCTGGCCAGAGCAATTAATATTTTTAAAAAGTGATACATCACAACCAAGTTGGATTTATTCCAGAAATGCAAGGCTGATTTCACATTTGAAAATCAATTAATGTAAATTTACCACATTAATAGAATAAAGACAAAGATCATATGACCATCATAGCAGATCATATTTTCTAACTATCCCTGCAACAATATGTCCCAGCTGACATGCTCTTTTTCCAACTTGACTTTGGCACTCTTCCATCAAGAGGTGAAGTCTATGTCCCCTCCCTCTGGAACCTGGGTGGACGTTGGTGACTCCTTGACCAACAGAGTACAGCAGAAGTGGCCATGCATAACTCTCAAAGTTGGATCCTAAAAACACCCTGTATTTCCTTAAGCATAAGAAGCCACAGAAAGAGGCCACTTGAAGGAGTTGTGGACAGTAATCCCAGCGGAAGTCCAGCCAACAGCCAGCATCAACTGCCAGATACAAGAAAGGGAGGACACTTTCAGATGATTCCAGCTCCCAGGCTTTGGTTTTCCAGCCAAGGCCACAGCCATGGGAGGCGAGTGGGGGTGCAGTGCAGAGACAAGACATCCTCATCGTGCTCTGTCCATTTCCCAACCCACAGAATCTGTGCCGTGACAAAATTTTTTGGCACCACTACATTTGGGGGTCATTTGTTTTGTAGACATAGTAACAAGAGGAGAGGGACTGCTAGGGCTTTAAGAGAGCTCACTTTCTTATTCCGGGTGCTGGTGGAACAGACGTCACCATTCTGTGATCACTCATGACCTCTACACTTATGATCTGCACACTAGTCTATATGTGGGTGGCACTTCCACAAAAAGAACTCAAACAAGAATACCAAAGAAAAGGGGGAGGGAACGCAGAGCAATTTTCCTCTTGTAACTGTAGAGAAAGATAGGTTGGTGCTGAGAAATCAGCTGTTTTCTCTATAAAGACCATCTCAGGGAGGGGTGTGTTCAGGGGCATGGGCCACTTGGAGGAGGAAGATGGCCACAGTTCTTACAGCGAGCAGGTGCCACGACACGTGGCAGGACTGCAGGGAATCCTCGGGCCCATCTGGGGTTGATAACTGTGGCTATCAAGTGGATAGCCACTTGATATCCACTTGTGGACAAAAGTGGACTCACTGGCCTGCTGGGGACTCTCCAGTGAGTTAGCTGTCACTGGGATCCCCCAGGGTGGGCCCATACTGCCATGAGGAGATGAGGGACATGTGAGTTTAGGGTACTGCGAAGATGTCTCTGACATGGTGGACCTTTGGGATCTAAGCTGGCTGAGGATGGAAGGAAGGAGATGCTTGACGGATGGAGGGGAGACTGAGGAGTCAGTGCTGGCGTCTCCCGGAAGTCCAGAACGTTCCCAGAGGGAGCCACTGACCACCACACAGCAAGGAGAGGTAGCTAGAGTCAGAATGGGGACTGCAATTCGAATCAGTGATGTGGGCCAGCTGTGGTGGCTCACGTGTGTAATCCCATCATCTTGAGAGGCTGAGGCGGGAGGATCACTTGAAACCAAGAGTTTGAGACCAGCCTGGGCAACATAGCGAGACCTCATTTCTACCAAAAAATTTTTTTAATTAGCCGGGAGTCATGGTGTGCACTTGTAGTTCCAGCTACTCAGGGAGGCTGTGGCGGGAGGATCACCTGAGCCCAGGAGCTGGAAGCTGCTGTGAGCTATGATCATGCCACTGCTCAGACTGGACGACAGAGCAATACCCTGTCTCTTAAAAAATAAAAATAAATTAGTGATGTGGAAGCAGAGAAGTTTTGAGTCTGTAGTCATGAGTTAATCACCATAACTACTAACCTTACCTCTCAGAATCCATGTGCCAGGGTGTCTAGTAACCCTGGAAAAAAAGACCCTATTCAGCGAGTGACCCCAATCTGTGAGCATTGCAGTGACAGAGGAGTGCCAGAAGATGGCAGCATCGGCCCATGAGCTTTATGCCGGAGCCTCCACCCCAAAACAGAGCCTGCAAAAAATATTAACACTCTTCCCGCTGGTTATACCGCCTGCAGCCCAACAGACCCTGGGTGAGGGAAGGAGAGGAGAGCTTGCAGGGTTCCAGTCTCAGAAGATAAGGGCCTGTGTGATCCCTACTCCCACCCACTTTTCATGAAGCTTCCTGGGGTGGGTTCAGGAGGCAGAAAGGCATCCCTGTGAATTTTGGCTCTGCCACTGACTAGCTGTGTGACTCCGAATGGGGTACTGACCGCTCTGTGCCCCAGTTTCCGCATAAGCTGAAAGGGGCTGCCAACTGCACCGCCCTCACGGTGTGTGGTGGATTCTCCCGGATGGGGGGCAGAGCCAAAGCGAACTCGGGCTCACTGTCTAACAGCAGTTGCTACACCTGCTCTGTGCCTCGTAGAAGACTGTTAAGTTGGTATTATCACCCCCTTTACAGATGGGAAAACTGAGGCTCGACTTCCAAGGGCCACATAAAAGGCATCCTAACCTAGGTCTGTCTGGCTCCAGAGTCCAGTTCTGACCACCAAGCTGAGAGGCCTTTCTATCTGAGCCCCCTGGCCAGCCTTGGCATCTCATCCTCCAGTTCCCTCGGCCTGGAGCTGATCCTCTTGTGATCGTGGAATGGCTTCTGCCAGCACTTAGAACCTTTCAGGGCATTTCCAAACCAAAGAGAAATAGGGTGATTTTTCTCTTCTTTTTTTTTTTTTTTTTTTTTTTTTTTGAGACGGGGTCTCGCTCTTGTTGCCCAGGCTGGAGTACAGTGGCGCTTCTCGGCTCACCCCCGCCTTCCCAGGTTCAAGCAATTCTCCTGCCTCAGCCTCCTGAGTATCTGGGATTACAGGCACCTGCCACCACACCCAGCTAATTTAAAACATTTTTTTTAATTACTTTTAGTAGAGACTGAGTTTCACAACGTTGGCCAGGCTGGTCTCAAACTCTTAACCTCATGATCCACCTACCTCGGCCTCCCAAAGTGTTGGGATTACACGTGTGAGCCACCATGCCCTGCCAGGGTGCTTTTTCAAAGGACTAAGGGTTATAAAATGTTGATCCAGTGAAAAGTGCTTTGTCCATTCGGAGTTTTTCTTCCTTCTCTTCTCCTTCTTCTCCTCCTCCTTTTTCTCCTCATGTATAAGAACAAAGATTCCTAATGGGTATAGTCCTTTGCCAGTGACAGATATTTTCCCTGACCTTCTCCAACAATACTTGAGCATAGGTGGTTGTTGTCATCGACTCTGCTTGGTTGCAACGCCTCCTCTGCCCCATCCCCACCCCAGATACAGAGCTGGGGGCTCTCAAGGCAGAAAAGCACGGCCACTTCATTCCTAGACACAGATGGGGTTCAGGACACACTACCCCAAACTTAGGACTATAGGAGACCAGGCTATGCCATCCAAAATAGGCCTCCTTGGCATAAGAATAATTTTGAGCTGGTTATTTTGAGAAACTGCAGACACAGGAGAAGCTCTAAGAACAAAAGGAAAAGTTACCCTTTGGAAAGAGAAACTTACATCTTTGAAGGAAATCATATGTCAGGGTGTCTCCCAGCTTGCACCAGGAAGAGAAAGATGTCTCTGATCACTAGAAACCCTCACCAATGGAGAAGGCAGCACTGCAGTCTGCAGGACCAGCCTTCCCCTTGCTGACTGAGCTTCTCCTGCCCACATCCCCACAGCTGGCCCTTCTTTCTTTGTTTCAGTCAAAGATGGCATTTAAGCCTGAACTCAGAGCCACGGTTTTTGGAGACTTACTCATTTCTCTGAGTATTTCCCAAATACCCATGATGTACACACGTTACTAAACTTCTGTTTGTTTTTCTCTTGTCAATCCGTCTTTTGTTTCAGAGGTCCAGCCTACCTCAAGAAGGCTAGAAAATATTGCCTTTCCGCCTCTATAGCACTTATCAAAAGGAGTTTTCAGGATAACTTCAGGCAAGGGACAGGAACCCGGCCAGTTTCTGAGGCCTGCCCCCCAGCCTCCCCATTCCCTCCCCTCCTTGGTCCCAGCCCTGGGCTCCGGCTGCTGTCAAGTGCGCATTGTGAAAACACTTGTATTCTGTCTCCTCTCCACTTCCCTTTCTTACCCTGTCTCCTTCTTTTCCGATCATCTGTCAGGGTAAATGTTTTTATTACCTCTGTCACTGAAGTGCCTCCTGGCCAGGGGCTGGGCAGACTCAGAGCTCAGGGCTCTGGACCCCCATTCTCCGGCTCCTTCCCTGATCCCCCACAGCCTCAAACATTCCCTGGGAAGCTGTGTGCCCAACAGTACCTGACTCATCTTGTCCCCAAGCTAGACATTACCACCGCCATCCGCATAGATCCTGGAGGAGAAGACAAGCACACATCGGCCAGGAAGCAGCCCCATGGATGCATTAGCAATCTGTTTCTTCCCACACTCTCTGCTTTCATGATGGAGGCCATCCCCGGAGCCCCTTCCTAAACTCAGCCCTAGCAACCAGAGAATCCCCAAGTGGCTAGTGCCTTACCCCAGCCTCAGAGCTCTGGAAGAGGGCTCCTGACGCCTCTGATTCTCTAAGCAGGTGTGCTGAAACTGTCTCACTCACTCACATACATGCACATTCTCCAAAGATAAAGATAACAGTGACTACAAAAACTCAGGACTCTGCATGAAGAAAAAGCAATCAAGTGACAAAGCGCTGGAGCTTCACAGAGATGGGACGTGGTCCGGGGGCTGGACCAGAAATAGTCCTGATCTGCTGCCTCACTGGATCTAAGGGCTTTGTCCCTCATGCTGTCCCTCCTCCCCTCAGCCCATCTGCCTGCTTGTAACTGGGCATGGCAGAAAGAGCCTTGGCTCCGGGTTCTGCCACTCCATCTCTGCCAGCTGTGGGCCCTGTTCCCTGAGAAGCCACTTTACCGCTTTTTTTTTTTTTGAGATGGAGTCTTGCTCTGTCACCAAGCTGGAGTGCAATGACACGATCTTGGCTCACTGCAGTCTCTGCCTCCCGGGTTCAAGTGATTCTCCTGCCTCAGCCTCCCTAGTAGCTGGGACTACAGGTGTGCGTCACCATGCCCAGCTAATTTTTGTATTTTTTAGTAGAGACAGGGTTTCACCATGTTGGCCAGGATGGTCTCAATCTCTTGACCTCGTGATCTGTCCACCTCGGCCTCCCAAAGTTCTGGGATTACAGGAGTGAGCCACTTTGCCAGGCCCACTTTACCTCTTTGAGCCTGGGTTTCCTCATCGTAAAATGAGGACAACAGTCCCATTTCACTGGGTAGTGGAGCGGGGTGGGGGTGGGGGAATCAAATGAGAGTTTATGAAAATGCTTTTTATATTAGGGGATTTTTTCCAATGTAAACAAGGCTAAAAATAAGATCTGATCACTAAACTAACATATAAACTATCATATTTTGGGGGTGGGGAGTGTCTTCCTTGGAAGTGATGAAAATTTGCATTGAGTGCCTGGAATGGATCACCTGACTTAATTCTCCTAATAGTGCTAAGCTGATCCTGGGTTTCAGAGAGGTTTAGTAATTTTACCATTATCCCTCGGCTCATAAGCCTGGAGCCAAGCCCCTTCCTCTCCTCGGCTGGGGAGCTTTCTGACAATTTAGGGTGCTGGTCTCCAAACTCACCTTCTGGTGTAGCTTGTTAAATAGATCTATTCTGGAGCCCCAGTACCCACCCCTTGAATGATGGGTTGTATTCATCCAGGTATTTATTGAACATAAATTATGTGCCCTGTGTGAGGGAAAAGGAAACAAGGCAGATAGATAGCCCCATCCTCAGAGAGTGGGCAGTGGCAGTAACTCTGCTGGGGAGGGGTCCCCGGAATCTGGATGTGTACCCAGAAACTTTTATGATCAGGCCAGTGTTTAGGGAATGCTGGTTATAAAGTAAGAGGCTGGCATAGGGAGTGGGGATGCTCTGAGAACCTGTCCACACTACTGACAGCCTCGATGGGTTCTGTGGCACTTCTGAGCCCTGGGGTGGCAACTGCAAGAACATACTATCCATGATCACAGATCTTTCGGCCCTGTGAGGCACCCAGATCCCCACTCTGAACTGGCCAACTGGGCCAGGACCGGGAGTCAGGAAGGTTTCTGGTTTTTTTTTAGATGGAGCCTTGCTCTGCCACCCAGGCTCCAGGCTGGAGTACAGCGGCACCATCTTGGCTCACTGCAACCTCCGCCTCCCGGTTTCAAGCGATTCTCCTGCCTCAGCCTCCCACATAGCTGGAATCATGGGCGTGCGCCAACACACCCGGCTAACGTTTGTAATTTTAGTAGAGACGGAGTTTCGCCGTGTTGCCCAGGCTGGTCTGGAGCTCTTGGCTTCCAGAGATCCACCTGCCTCAGCTTCCCAAAGAGCTAGGATCACAGGCATGAGCCACTGCACCCGGCCTAGTTCCCACTTTCTTTTATTTTTTATTTATTTATTTTTTTGAGACAGAGTTTCACTCTTGTTGTCCAGGCTGGAGTGCAAATGGTGCAATCTCGGCTCACAGCAACCTCTGCCTCCCAGGTTCAAGCGATTCTCCTGCCTCAGCCTCCCCAGTAGCTGGGATTACAGGCATGCGCCACCATGGCCTGCTAATGTTGTATTTTTAGTAGACGAAATTTCGCAGTGTTGGGTCAGGCTGGTCTTGAACTCCCGACCTCAGGTAACCTGCCCGCCTCGGCCTCCCAAAGTGCTGGGACTACAGGAGAGTGCTACTGCGCCAGGCCCCCACTTTCTTAAAGAACACGCTGCAGCTGTGTGTTACACGTTGCAGCTGAGGTCAGGTGTGAGGGCTGGAACTGCTGACTGCCACGTTCTGGGTCTCCTGAAAATAGCTGCCTGGTCTGGGAGGCCCAGTTCAGTCCGGGTGTGGGTCCCACTTCCCCTCCAGAGCAGGGGCAGCCGGGAAGGGTAGGAGTTGCCTTTGGAGAGGGGTCTCTGCAGCGGTCTGGGGGCAAGATGAGGGCTCCTCTGAGTCCTGAGGTGCAGGTTATGGTAGCTAAAGGGGAGGTCTGAGACAGTGGTCTGCCTACAAGGTAAAGAGGGAGCAGCAACCAGGAGGCCTGATGCGCCGCGCACTCACTGCAAGCGTAGGCAGTGCGTTTAAGGCTGGGCGCCTCACTTTTTCTCCTGTGAAATGGGCGTAGGCTCGCCCCAGCCCTGCGCCAGGCGGGGGAGCCCCGGCGCGCAGGGAGAAAACAATGGAGAAGCGCTGGTCAGTAAACTGGGAAGCGACGGCCTGGGACTGGGCGGGGCGGGCCGGGGCGGGGCCGGGGGAGGAGCCCGCCTGCCGCCCGCCGAGCCCAGTGGTCCTGGCCGTGCGCCCGAGGCGGCGGCTGCGCGGCGTGGAGGCGACAGTAAGTGCGGGCCTGCTCGGGCTCTTCCGGCTGCGGCCCCGGCCGCCCCCAGGCTCGAGCTCAGCGACCTCCCTCCCGGGCCCTGGGGCGGCTGCGGGCTGCCAGGGGAGCCGCAGGACCCCACCCCTTCCGTGGTCCCTCCCTCACTGGCCCTCCTCTCCCTCCTTGCTCTCTGCCCCCGCTCTTTGTGGGTCACTGCCTTCTCTTCCCCAAATCCTCTCTCCTCCTCTCTCCTCCTCCCTGAGACGGGACCTTACCGCCTGTCTGGGGGGACCTGGTGTGGACGCGTCGGCCGGAAGTATCCAGAGGGTGGCTGACGCTCTAGGTCCCGGCCGCGCGGCCTGAAGCTGGGGCTGTTTACACCTCTAAGCCGGTTCTGCCGTGGCCAGTGGGTGGTGCCCTGCGCTTCCCGGTGCCCTCCCACGGGTTAGCCCCACCAGCTCCCCACCCCGGTTCACAGCCCAGGAAATCGAGGCACAGAGGGGAGAGCCACCTAGCCAGAGGCAGGAACCTGGGAAGCAGCACCCAGGCTTCCCAGCCCGGGCGAGGTTTTCCGCGGCCCCAGGCCCCGGCAGTGTCTGCCTCCTTGCGCAGGGACTGCCCCTCTGTGCGTGGCCAGGCTCCTGCAGGTGGCCGAGGAGCGCGTGCCAGGCCACAGCCAGCCTGTTTTGGGGAAGGTTGGGCACTTCCTTGCCTGCCTTTCTCTTTCTTTTTTAATCCAGAAGCCAGCAGCTAGCTTTTATAAAGACTAATAAGACTTTGCTCACTCCAGTGCCCTGGCCTGTGACCCGGGTTAGAGAAAATTCCTGGCTCTTTCTTCACAAGCTCAGTCAAGGCTGAATGGTCCTTGACAAATAGATGCCAGGGACTGAGAAGGGGGCCCTAGCCAAGTGTGGTCCTGAGTGACTGGGCTAGTGGTCCTTGTAGCCGCCCCCACAGGCAGCTGGAGCCTCTGGGAAAAACCACTTGCCAGTTCTCTCTTGTTCTGTGTGAGTGGATCATGATTATTTTTTTACACTTTAATTTTTAAAATATAATGAGAGAGCTTGTTACATTTGTATCATTTTGTGCCAGACAAAATACCATACACAGGGTGGCTTAAACAAAATTTATTTCTCACGGTTCTGGAGGCTGGGAAGTGCAAGATCAAGGTGTAGTTGATTTGGTTTCTGATGAGGGCTCTCTTCCTGGCTTGCAGACAGCCTCTTTCTTGCTGTGCCTTCACATGGCCTTTCTTCTACATGTGGGTACCTCTGGAAAAAGAGATTTTCCACACAGTGAGCTCCCAGACAGTGAGCTTGTTAATGCTGGCCTCCGTGTGAATCCAGGCTAGGGAGGGGCTCTGCTAACCAGGGGAGTTCAAAATAGACTTGCTAGCTGGATGCATTGCACTTGAGCATCCAGTGGCCTCCTGCCTGCTGGCTTCAGGGTACCTGCTACCCCAGCAAGGGGAATGTCAGCAGGGTCGTGCAGAGTCCATTCCTTCAGCAAATATTGACAAGGGTGCCTGCAGTGCACCTGGGCCTCTCCCCACTCACTGGCTTCAAGGCTTGCAGGAAGGATGTCTGTACTTGGCACCAGCAGACGCAGGTTCCCATTCCCAGCCTGGGATGCTGAGTCCAGCATGGGCCCCAGTCTGCTTGGCTGTGTAACTTCACTCTTGCCATCTGCTAACTGTGTGACCCTGGGCAAGTTACTCAACCTTTCTGAGCCTCAGACACCTCATCTGCAAAATGGTTCTTAGAGTAGTACCTAATATCTAACACTGTTGTCAGGCTCAAGTGTGACCTCTGTTAGGTGCAGACCTTGGCATTTGTGATTACTTAATTTTAGCTGTTGGGAGTTCTTTCTATTTGAATGTGGGGCACAGCAAGTGCCTTCCAGACCTCAGTCTTTCCCTCTGAAAAAAAGGGGCAATGTTTTCTGGCCCTGCCTAATTCCAAGGGATGCTCTGAGGTTCTCCTGAAGTAGTGGATAAGGTTCTGTACCCATGTGAGGAGTGTTCGCATTCCCACCAGGGAAGAAAGGCCCCGGTCTTCTTAGCACAATGCTTTGAGTCAGGCTCAGCCTCCTATAGGAACCAAGATGCATTTATTTATTGGTTTATTGGGTAGGGAAGAAGCTACTGCAAAAGGGACTCTAAAGGGTCCCATTCTCAACATTATGGACACACTTCTTATTTATCAAGCTGCTGCCATATCTGAGGTGCTATCTAGAGCAGAGAAGTAGGCATGGTACCTTACAGCCAAATTCAGCAGCCAGCCAGCCAGGCGACAGGCCCAGGATGCCAGCGAAGAGGCTGACATTTGTTTAACATCTGCTGAAGGCCAGGCATGGCCAGCCAGTTGCAGTTGCATAACTGTCATAAAAATGGCTTTCCTGGGTTTACATTTGGGGAAATTGAGGCACAGAAATGTGGTAACTTGCCCAACGCCATGTAGGCAATAGTTGCTGGCAGCCCAGCCTCTTCCATTTGTGTGAGGTGCTACCATAGATTGGAAGTGGTTGGCTCTGGTTAGAATGTGATGAGCAGAGGGGGACCCAGGCAGGAGCTGCAAACCAAGGCTTGGCCATTTACCTAGCCTATGGCCTCCTGTTCTTTGGACCTCTCTTTCCCCACAAATGAAATGGCAATGGACTATCAGAGGGTACACACCAGCTTCTGGAGGCAGCCCTAGACACTACCAGTTTTTAAACAATTATTATTTCATTTGAATGTTTTTATTTTTACTTACACTTTTAATTTTATTTTTGAACAGATAATAAACTAGTCACATAGTTCAAAATTCAAGGAGGGATTGTCCCCCCAACCCTCCACCATCTCAGTCTCCTTCCTTAGAGGCAGCCACTGTTAGAAACTTCTTATGCAGCCTTCCAGAGATATTCTATGCATATACAAATACATATGTGAATGTATATTTTCTCTTTTCACACTTTTACACACATAGTAGCATATTCTACAATCTTGTTCCTTATTTTTTTCACATAAAGTTGAAAAGGGTTTAGAGATCATTCTTTGCCCATCAAACATCCTAATTCCTTTATTATGACTGCATAGAACTGTGAATGCCTTGGCCGGGCACGGTGGTTCACACCTGTAATCCCAGCACTTTGGGAGGCAAGGCGGGTGGATCACTTGAGGTCAGGACTTTGAGACCAGCCTGGCCAACATGCTAAAACCTCTGTCTCTACTAAAAATACAAACAAAAAAAAACACACACACACAAAAATGTTAGCGGGGCATGGTGGTGCATGCCTGTAATCCTAGCTACTCAGGAGACTGAGGCAGAAGAATCGCTTGAACCGGGGAAGTGGAGGTTGCAGTGAGCTGAGATCATGCCACTGCACTCCAGCCTGGGCGACAGAGTGAGACTCCATCTCAATAAATAAATAAATAAATAACTGTGAATGCCTTTAGACCAGGTTTGCCTTTCTGGATACATTGCTACAGGCCCACTTTGTTGCAGTGTTTTACACCCAGCCTGTTCCACAGTTATGTGCTACCTCTGTTGCCCTTGCATGATTGGGGTGACCTCTGAGGACACTTACACTTCTGACATCCTGCCCTTCTCCTTAAGAATGAAGCTCTCTAACCAGGCTCTGGTGACTTTACAGAGCCCAGGGTGTAGGGGCATGGTCATTCTGTAGGCTGGGTGGGTCCCCAGCTGTCCCCAGACTCAGTGTTTACTCACCTACCTGTCTCTGTTACCCTCTTTGCCCCAATAGTGGCCATTGCCTCAGAGGACGACTTTCAGCACAGTTCGAACTCCACCTACAGAATCGCAAGCAGCAGTCTCCGAGATAACCAGGAGGCACTGCTTGAGAAGCTGCTGGACTACCCACCTCCTGGCCTGCAGAGGCCCAAGGACCGCTTCTACGGCACATACATCATCTTCTTCAGCCTGGGCATTGGCAGTCTACTGCCATGGAACTTTTTTGTCACTGCCAAGGAGTACTGGATGTTCAAACTGGGCAACTCCTCCAGCCCAGCCACGGGGGAGGACCCAGAGGGCTCAGACATCCTGGTAAGGGCATGTTTCTCCTGCAAGGCTGGTGGGAGTATACAGAGGCCTCATGCCTCACATGGCAGGGGAAGATGGAGATTTCAGACACATTTCCAGTCTTTAGATCACTTACTGTTTAGCTTGGGAAGAAGATGCAAATTATGGTTCCATGTGGTATGTATGGTAAACCCAAGAATCAAGAGTTCATGCTTCCAGGGGTTTGAAGGTGTGGACTGAATAGGATTATGTTCATATGTGAGTTACAGAAACTTCCAGAAGACTAGTAACTAAAACGAGATGGAAGGTCATTTTTCTTTTTTCTTTTCCTTTTTTTTTTTTTTTTTTGAGGCAGAGTTTTGCTCTTGTTCTCAGGCTGGAGTGCAATGGTGCAATCTCGGCTCACCGTAACCTCCACATCCTGGGTTCAAGCAATTCTCCTGCCTCAGCTTTCTGAGTAGCTGGGATTACAGGCATGCACCACCACACCCAGCTAATTTTGTATTTTTAGTACAGACAGGGTTTCTCCATGTTGGTCAGGCTGGTCTCGAACTCCCGACCTCAGGTGATACTCCCACCTCAGCCTCTCAAAGTGTTGAGATTACAGGCGTGAGCCACCGTGCCCAGCAGAAGGTTTTTTCTCTCACGTTTAAGTCTGCTGGGGTATGATGTTCTATGGTGTTAGGAACCCAGGGAAACCCAGTTGCTTCATCTCTGTGCAGCTTTCATGGCCAAGGCCACTTCTTAGTGCAAGACGGCTATTGTAGGTTCAACCATTACATCAGTAGGAAAAAGAAAGAGAAGGAGGAAATGCCTGTTGCCTGTAAGAACACTTCCTGGAAGTAACACACATTGCTCTTCTTACATTGCATTGGTCAAAACTTAGGCATGTGACCACATCAACTTGCAGAGCAGGCTGGGAAATGTAGTCTTTCAGTGTAGCTTTAGCTCAGAGAACCATGTGCCCACTAAAATGGGAGATTCTGTCATGGAAGATGGTGAAAATGAATCCACAGGGCTAATTAGTCTGATCACCATGGGAGAGATTGCTGTGACTTGGAGTGCGTGGTTTTCAAGAAAAGGGAGGAAACGATCTCGGTAGAAGCAAAAGGCTGGGCAATGGCAGAATGGCAGGAAAGTTCAAGTGTGTATGACAAACGGTGAAGCCATGTTTGGGGCACAAGTAAGAGCGAGAGGTCTTGAGATCATTGCCCATGGCCTTGAATGTCAAGGTGAGGAGTCAGTTTTGTTTAGTTGACTGCTCACTTTCCTGAGTGACTTTTCCAGAGAGGTGAGGGCAGTAGGGGAAGAGGATTAAAGAAAAACATTATACTGACACTTGTTAAAACAGTAAGGAAAGCTTTATTTAAGACTGTTGTAGTAGAGATAAATGGAGCTCAACTCGGAAAAGGAGATGTGGGGATTTATAGCCAAGGAGCAGCGTGAGGGGCCAGAGGATGGCACATTTCTAAGAGGAGATGTCAAGGCGAGGGCTCTGCTTGCTGAAAGCAGGCCCAGGACTTACACAGTCGACCCTTGAACAACAAGGTTTTGCTTATATGCAGATTCTTTTTTTCAACCAAATGTGGATGGAAAGCACAGTGTTTGTGAGTTGTGAAAGCTGCATATACAGAGGGCTGTTTCCTATTCGCAGTTCTGCAGGACCGACTGAGTGTGCTTGGGTTTTGGTATACACAGGGATCCTGGAACCACTGAGTGGGGTGAGGAACATGATCAGATGTGAGAGATGGGGAGATTCTGGCTCAATTGGCCTGATAGGATTCTTGCTGAAAGCAGGCCAAGGACTTACACAGTCTACTCTTAAACAACATGGATTTGAATTGCAGGGGTTCATTTATAGGTGAAGTTTTTCAAACAAATGCTGATGGAAAACATAATTATTAGTGGAGTTAAAAACCTGAGTATATGGAGGGCTGGGTTCTGCGGAGCTGATGAGGGGACCTGAGTATGTGTGGATTTTGGTATAGGTGGGAGTCCTGGACCAATGCCCTGAGTATACAGAGGGACAGTGGTACATCAGAGGTGGGAGATGAGGAACTTGACCCAATCTCAAAGGTGAGGGGATGCTTGTTCATCTGACTTCGCAGATTTTTGGCTAAGACTAGGTGGGGGAGGCAGAAGTCAAGACTGGGGGGTGGGGGCCAAGGTCAAGGAGAGGGCTCAGAGGGCCTGATGAAAGTTTGGTCAAGGAGAGTCTTGGTCAGGAGCCTCCATTTCCATGGCTGACCCGGGCTAGTGTCTGCTCTCGCTTGAGAGCTTGGGGCTGGGGAGGCAAGGACTTCTCTGACAAATGCCAAGATGGGATGTTGCCAGCTGCCCAGCTGTGCCCCTCTTCTCCAGGGGTGCCTCAAATAAGAAGGGGGTATGCTAGCAGACCCCAGCCACACCCTCCAGTGGCTCAGTAGGTGGCTCACCACTGCTTCCCAGAAGGAAATCATGAAATCCTTGGCCTTGCCCCGAGGAGCTGTCCTCGGTTTTGCAGGCATGAATCTGCCATACCGAAGGAGGCATCCCTGTTATCCGTCACAAGGACTCGCTGCAGCTATACATGTGGGTCACCCAGGGAGCGTCTTAAAAAAAGCCATTTTGTAGTTCATGAGCCTGATGATTGGGTTTCCACGCACACGTGTGAGACGGGCCTCCTTCAACCCTTGTTATGTCATTGGCACATTACCCATCTGATGGAAAGGAAAAAAGTACCAATATGGGCCACACCCCAGGGATTCTCACTGGATTAGTCAGAGCTGGGGTGTGGATGTTGACATATTTACAACTTCACACTTCCACACTCCCCTACTCCACCCCCCCAACTCCCCCCATGATCTGACACCCTGTGAGGGCCTTTTCTGTTAACTGAGGAATTCGCAGATGCCTCCCAGGGCCAGAGCAATGGGATATAACTGTTTCTGTGGCTAAGGGAGCACCACAGGAAGGCAGCACAGAAGTAGTTTACAGCCTCTCCATTCAACGTGTGGTCCTCAGACCAGCAGCCTCACCTGGGAGCTTGTTAGTGCTGCAGTCTCCCACCCACCTGAGGCCGACCGAGTCAGGGCCTGTGAGCTACGAAGCCCCTCGGGTGACTGACGGGCACAGTGGAGTTTGTGGCACACTAAACAGTGCGTGGCTCTGTGACCTCTCCATGCTGCCTCATATTTCTGGAACATATTTGTGCATTTTTTTTTTTGCACTGTCACTCAGGCTGGAGTGCAGTGGTGTGATCAAGGTTCACTGCAGCCTCAACCTCCCTAGGCTCAAGTGATCCTCTTGCCTCAGCCTCCTGAGTAGCTAAGACTACAGGTGCATGCCACCATGCCTAGCCAGTTTATTTTTATTTTTTAAATTTTTTGTAGAGACGGCGGCAGTGGAGGGGGGAGGTGTGGCGTGTGTCACTATGTTGCCCAGGCTGGTCTCCAACTCCTGGGCTCAAGTGATCCACATCCCTCTGCCTCCCAAAGTGCTGGGATTACAGGCATGAGCCAGCACACTTAGCCATCTTTCTGGTATGTTGAAGGAAGATGTTATAATACTACCATAAACTTCTTAGGGCTGTTGTGAGGATTAAGTAAGTTAATATGTGTTAAAAAGCACTTAGGACAGGGCCTGGCACCCTATCTGAAGTGCTTTATAAACACTATTATTGTGATGATCATTTGGGGGATGGGACCCATGCTTCTAAGCTGTTTGCAGCCCTGGTGCATTTCCAGAGATGCAGGCTCAGCTTGAGTGCTTTACAGTCCGCTTTTATTTACCAATGACTCCAACGTCCCAGCTTTCTGCCAGCCCCGGTAAATCACCTGGTCTACTGGGCTTCCTCCAGAAGGTCCCTGCCTGTCTCGGCCGGCACAGGGCTAGATTGCGTCTGCACCTGCCCTGCCCCTCCTCTGTCCACCGCTGGGCCCCCAGGAGCAAGCAATCTCGGGAGGGAGGAGTGCCCAGACCTGGCTCTGGCAGCAGCCCTCGCCCCGTGAACTGCTCTCACCACAAAGCGATCCCTTCCCAGCTGCAGGCACTTGGCATTCTGAGCCTGCTACGATGCTTTATGGCCTCTCTCCAACTGCTGGCAGGTGCAGATGTAGTACCTGCGGCTGCCCGGAGCTCCTGGCTCTTGGCATCAGAGATGAGAGACCTGTCACCCCTCGATTCATGGGCTGGGTTTGGGAAGCAAGCATGCTGGGGCGTTTCTGCATTTTGCTGGCCATTTTTCTTTGCCTCATTCCTCATCCCAGCCACCCACCTCCCCAGCTCTTTCCCCCTCTCTTCCTGATTTCCCTGCAAGAGGCTGCCCGTCTGCCCCGACACCTGAGGGCCACTTTGGGGGAAGGAGGGAGAGAGTCAAATGGGTCTGTCTCTAGCCACCACCTGCAACTCAATTAGCTGTGGGTCTAGATGTTTATTCTTTCCTGTACTTTCCTTTGAACATTTTCCAGGGTTGGATACCATTTGATTGGGAGCTTGACCCAGGAGGAAGGTTTACCCAGACACCCCCTCCCTAAAATTATGTCACTTTCAAGGTCAGGGCTCATTTCCTTCTGCCTGGACAAATGTGGGGATGGCGTAGAAAGTATCCTGCTCACCCTGCCCTCCTGTTTCTATTCTCTGAAATAAGAACCTCCAATAAATCCACACAGGCCTGTTGGCCCAGGGCCAAAAAAATTTAGAGCATAAATGAAGAAGAATTGATAGGAAAAGATGGCACAGGGGCCCGCAACAGCCACCATTGCCTGAGCCCGATTCTGGGCCTGCCATGCTGGCAGGGGTATTGCATGTGTTTTTCTCATTAGCCCTGCAATGCAGGTCTTAGTAACCATTTTCTTAAGACAAAAAGCCAGAGGCTCAGAGAGGCTAGGTAACCTGCCTGAGATCACACAGCTCGGAAGGGCTGTAGAGAATTTTATGGGGCATTGAGGTGGATAGGTGATTATAGACTCATTCATACTCAGAGAATGATATGTAAGGGACTAACTCAGAGATGCTCTCCCCTGCCCCCTGACACTTTGACTCCACCAAACACCATTTTCCTTCCTTTGGAGAGCTCACCCTTGGTCTGGCCTCATTTTCCAGCCTGAAACTGCAGGTGCCTGGGTTCTGGACCCGGTGTCCCTTGTCCCTTCCCTCCCTGTGTAGCCTGAGGTCCTCCCCGGCTCTGGGGTTGTGAGCCATCCCCTGCCCTGTGGGGCCCCCTCACCCTCTTCCAGGCTCTCCTGCAGGCCTATATTGGCTGCCCTTGGCCAAGAACAGAACGGTAAGCTGGACAAGCCCCACTTCCTGCCCCAGAGAGAGGAGTGTCTGCACCTTCTCCTGGCCATTCCTGCTGCAAGGCCCCCACGGCCGCTCTCCACGCCTTTTTTCCTGTGTACCTTGGTCTGCCCAGGGACTCCTCTCTGAGGGACTACAGGACACAGCCAGGTCATGGGTGGGGCCTGTAGCCTGACTTTGTGTCAGCAGAGCTGGGACCTGGGCCAGACACTCTAGTGCTGCCCCTGTCCATCCCGAATCTGACCAGGAGGGACCTCGACACTCAGTCCCAGGGGTGAGGCAGGAGAAACCTCTCATCCCTGGGCACGCCCTCTGAAGCCACCTTCTGAATTAGAGGCAACACATCTGGGTGTTCAGAGCCCCACCATACTTCCCCATCACGTTCCTGCCCTATAGCTCATGGAGACCAAGCATTGGCTGGGTGGGAGCTGCTGCTCTCAGCATTTTGCCTGCATTATCTCTTGCAGCCCCGAAGCACCCTTGTAGCTCGGGACCTGTTATCATCCACCATGACAGATGAGGAGGCCTCCCCCACCAGTGAATGCATCTCTCTTACTCTACATCCTGTGCCCCTGGCACACGTGACATGGCACCCAACACATAGTAGCATATAAATATTTGTCACATTAGTTATTGTAAGGCTAAGGAGGAAAGTTCCACAACCCAATCCATGATACTGATTCTATGGCTCTGCAAGGGAGCAGAAGAAGATCTGGGAGTCACAGTGGCCACCGGTAGAAGGGTTCTGATCTTTCAGGTGTGTTGGCATTGACATGAAGCAGGTTCCTGCATAGGAAGGTAGCCAGGTTGGTGTGGTTCAGCAAGTGGGGACCTAGGGCATCCCCTCCCCTTATTTTCAGCCCCTTAGTTCTGGTCCAATCTCTCAGCCCCACAAAGAAGAAAGATAGCATACTTGGGATCTGCCCTTATAATGAAGGGTAAACAACATCCCAATCCAAGGAGGAAGTGTTCAAAAGAAGCAGGATGAGCTCTGTGAAGAAGAGGAAACTAGAAGACAGGTTATCAGAGGTTACCAAGTCCCTGCCATGCAGCCTGTACCTACCTCCCGCTTAACCTGCCATCTTCCTTCTTCCACATGACATCCTGGTGAGTTAGGTATTGTCATCCCGGTTGCCAAATTAAACAGGCTCACTGATTTTAGGCCACTGACCAAAGTCACTTGCTAGCAAGTGACAGAACTGCAGAGCCCATGCTTATAGCCAGTGTGTTCTCCAAGCTATCCATCGACCTTGGCACTCTCAGCCCTGGCTGCACATTGGGATCACCTGGGAAGCTTTTAGAAAATACCCGACCTGTTCCGCTCACCCAATTCTAATTCATTCTGAGGGGCCTGGGCACAAGCATTTTAAGTTCTCCAATAAGGCTAATGTTTAGCCAGAAAAGAACCACGATCCAGGCAATGTTTGGTGGTGTGCGCCTGTAGCCCCAGCTACTCAGGAGGCTGAGGTGGGAGAACAGAACAGAGAGCTTGAGCCTAGGAGTTCGAGACCAGACTTGGCAACATAGTGAAACCCCAGTCTCAAAACACAAAGGACTATGATTCAAGTCAAATGTTACCACATGGGGGAAAAAGCAGCTGTCCTCTGCCTCCACCAGAGTACCCATTAGCCCTTTAAATAGGCGAGGCTACATCATGAAAGACTTAGGTGAGCCTTCTGAGAGAATTTCCTACAGGGCAAGTCAAGTTGTCAAACCTGGCAATGAAGGGGACATTTTCCCCCTTGGAGAATTAGGGCTGCCATCCTGCGGGAAGTTCAAGGAATTGGCATAGTCTACCCCAGAGTGTGGGATTCCTCATGAGACTCCCTACAAATGTACGTGGTTGGAGGGTTCGGTGTGTGTCTGATGGAAATGCTCTGGGCTCGAGCTGCACCCGCAAGCCCGCGGTTCCATGCCAGCTGGTGGCGGCCCCAGGAGGAGCCTTCTCTGGGTAATGCTCCCCTTTGCTGGGCCAGGGGGCCAAGGGCTGTAGTTAGGAGATGGGGGCTCCACACCCGCCCTCCTCTTCCTTCCAGTTTCCCAGACTCCTGGAAAAGGAGTGGTAGGGCCAACTGGGCTCACCATGGGCATCCCAGCACCTGGGGTGACACAAAGCAAGAGCAGGTGAAGCTGGGAGAGCAGAATAGACGCAGTCCCGAGGCCCTGCCCCAGCTGCGTAACCTCTCTGTGCTGTATCAGGGAGTGGAGGCTCCCTGCTCCTGGGGGTTTAAGAGTCACAGGACATCTATTTGGTAAAGGTTCCATAGCTGGGTGAAAGCTGGATTGGTCTTGTCTCATAGGACTGCAAGGTAGCTGGGAGGAACCCAGATTTGGCAACAGAGGGACTCTAGTCTAGCAGTGCCCTTACCCACTGTGTGGTTTGCAGGTAGGCTCTGTGGCCCCTGGGCCTTCTGCCCACAGACCCACCTGGCAGTATTTACGTAATGCTACAGACACAGGTAGGGTGAAAAGTCCTGACAGTTACAGTGTGCCTTATAGGTGGTGGCTGCTGTGCAAGGACTTCATTAAATCACAACATTCACTGCCTTTACTAAGCTCTTACCATATGCCAGGCACTGCTAAGGGCACGGATTCATTCATTAACTCAGCAATATTTATTAAGCAATCTACTGTGTGCTAGAGGCTTTTTCTTTCATGATCTTTTGGTCTTTTTTACAGCTCAAAGACATAGGTTTATTATACCCATTATACAGAGAAGGAAACCAAGGTTCAACAAGTTAAGTAATTTGCTCTCAGGTACAAAGTAAGTAACAACTGGGACTCAGACCTGGGCCCTGTGAGCCCATGTATCTATGATCTTAACCCCAGTGCTTTATATCAGCATTTTCAATTTTTTTTTTTACCATGATGCCTATCTCACCTGGTAAGGCATTTATGTCTGTAATGCAAACAATGGTTTCATGAAGCTGCATCTATACTTAAAAAAAGAAAACTCCACCCTGGCTGCAGTTTCAAGAAGGAGCAAGTGATTGGCAGTGGCGCTGCTGGTTGTAAGCCGTGTAGGATAAGGATGGAGAGTTTGCCCTTGAGCTTGACCTTGGGCAGGTTCATCATGACCTTGGGGAGCAGCATCGTGGGGGGAAGGGACAGAAGTGGACCAGCGGCTATGAGAGAGGATGGGGGAGAGATAGTGGAGACAGCAAACTCAAGGAATTTTGCTTTAAATGGGAGCAGGACAATGAGGCAGGAGCTGCAGGGAGCCGTGATCCAGAAGAGGGAGAATTTTCTGTTCTTTTATTTTTAATACGAGAGACATGGCAG